>WEIS01038591.1:215-11676 GCA_013389965.1 Todus mexicanus | reverse complement strand
GCCCGCTGCCCCTTGGCCTGCTGTAAGTTGCCGTTAGGGGAAGAGCAGCTCAACCAGCAGCGTCTGGCTCATGAGCAGTGCTGGGGTGAAGCGCAGGCAGGAATTCCCCTGATCAATTCATGGTCACCATTGGGTTTGATGCTGAGCGCATCCAGGGATCTTGCGAAGGAGCTATTTCGGTTCCCTGTGGGTCAATGATGCTCCCAAAGGTCGCAGTTGTGGCTCTTGCACCACCCCTTGTCTGACCCCCCAACTCGACGCTGTTTCTCAGAACCAGGCTCTGCTTTCTAGCTCTCATTTTCCACCCACGCGAGCCCAATCGGTGCGTGTCAGCTTTTCCCATCACCAGCTTCACGTTACCGTATCAATAGTTTGGGGAACGATTTTAATCTGCCTTTGGGGGACGTGACACACGCTCTCCCCGCGGGGTTTGCAGAATCGAGGTGTTCCCAGCCAAGGGGCTTCCATCCCTCAGTGTCCCCCCGTGCCCCCACGATCCCCCTGGGACCACCACAGTGGTGCATCCCTCTGCAGCATCCCGCTCCCTGCTCCAGCCCCTGCGCTCTGAGGACTTTTTTTTCTGGGAAAACCCTTTTTTTTTTTTTCCAGCTAATAATAACAGCAAAGGAGCTGGAGCGCCCCAGCCCAGTCCTTCCATCGTAACCTTAGATCTTCTAGTGCACAAAGAACACATGGGCAGGGGGAGCTGAAATGGGACATTTGGTGTTTCCTTGGGCTATGCAACACCTTGATTTCACTGAAAAAAATTTTTTTAAAAGAGGTTTAACTTAAACTTTTCTACATTTTTCTAACTAAATTTAGCACTTTACAAGTCTGGAGCTCCCCTGGATGGGGTTTGCCTGAGCTGGGGCAGCAGCACCGTGGGGTGCTGGTGTGAGCAAGGCCACGAGGAGCCGCGTCAAGGAGCCTTGGAAATAGGCGTCGAAGAATTTGGGGAAGAAATGAGCCTTTTGGGTGAGTCAATGTTCTTGCCTACAGAATTCCCACTCACAACACAGTTCAGCTGTGGCGGGACATAACTGTGGGTTCGTATCTGCTCTTCCCCTCCAGGATGCGGTGGGTTGGATCCCTGAGTTACTGTTGGTTCTATGGTGTCCTCTGGGATGGTGCAGAACATGGTAGGATGGCCTGGGATGGTGTGAGATGGTGTGGGATGGCATGGGGTGGTGTAGGGCACTGTGGGATGGCATGGGGTGGTGTGGGATGGCGTGGGACGCTGTGGGATGGCACGGGATGGCGTGGGGTGGTGAGGGATGCTGTGGGATGGTGTGGGATGGTTTTGGACGCTGTGGGATGGCATGGTCCATGGGCACAGCACGACACAGGGCTGAAAGGCGCCAAACCAAGCCAGGCGCTGCAGGAGCCGTCCCCACAGGATGGGATCCGTGCTACCGAGCTGAGTAAGTCCTAGTTACAACCCAAACACCCACACGCCAGAAGACGTCCTCAGCCACTTCTTCCTTTACATGCAAGAGCATTTTTTGGTGTGTTTTTTTTCGGTTCTTTGCAGAGGTTCAGCATCTTGATAAAAGTTTTGAGGTTTTATTTTCTTTCAAACCTGACTTTGGCTACTCGAGCTCGCCGGGGCTGCTGCCGCGATGGCCAAGCGATGCGAATTTTTCTCTGAGACATGGTTCAGCTCTTCCCCTCTGAGCCATGTGTCATTTCTTTCTCCAAATCGCTGCCATCACCCATGGTGACCTTTTCCACCGGCAACAGCCGAACTGCAGCGAAGGGCACCGTGGGCTCAGCGTGTCCTCAGGGCCACCACTGCGGAGAAGGAGCCACACGGGAGGAGAGCTCCTCCACAGCAGCAAGGGGTCAGGGTGTCCTGGAAAGCAGCGCCGGGCAGCGGGGTGGTCCCACCCGCATCCCGTGGTGGCTGGTGGTGTCTCCAGGGCTGCTGGAGCTGAGCTGGCTGCAGGACCCCGCACGGGGAACAGAGGTCCGTAGTCAAGTGCAAAAGCAAATATCTGCTTGGGTGTCACTTTGGCTCCTGGATTTCTGACCTGCAGGAGATGCTGATCCCTGAGCTGCAGCCGCAGCACATGGGCACAGACCCACCCGGACAGCAAGGCTGGCGCGGCCTCCAAATCCAACCAGACGCTTGCTGGGGTCGTGTTGTCCCCCTGTGAGACACCAGCAGGAGCCTGGCAGGCGTCCAGCCACGCACGTCCCAGAGCTGGTCCTTCCGTGTAACTGTCTGCTCCGTGATGGAGACAAGAAAATCTTCAGGAGATGTTTCTCTGTACACGAGATCATGGCTTGACTTCGCCGGTGTCTTGGTTAAAAGTCGTGCGCGCAGTCATGGTTTTCCACGCGCAGCACGTTACGAAGATGCTCGATAGTAAATAGATCCTCCAACATCAAAGAGAACGTCTCAACTTCTCATCCCAGTATCTCCCCACCTATCAATCAGGTGATTAAAATCTGCAGGGTGGCTGAATACCAGATAACGTTGGTTAAGGGCAAAAAGTCTTCCCCGTCATTACATAATGCCCTTCTTTGGGGCGACTGGCACTTCCCACTGTTTCCCTGAGCAGCACAGGAAGACACCTATATTTGGTAGTCCACGGAGCTGCTGGTCCTTCTCGGCTCTATAAAAATGGTGCTGTGCCAGGCAGCAAGGCAGAGAGGCCCTGGCCAGCCAGCCCAGCCGGCACGGGACGCGCTCGCACAGCGGCAGCAGGATGCTCCCCTCTCTGAAGGCTGCTTTCGCCCTCCTCTCCCTGCTCCAGCTCATCTCTTCCAAACCGATGAAGCCCACTTCCAAACGGGAGCTGGCTGAGATCATCCACTTCATCCGCCAGCTCAACTCGGGAGCGCAGGTAAATGCTGCTGCACCTCCCGGCTTTGCTTTGTTTGCAGACCAGAGGAACCTTATTGATGATGATGATGATGATTGATGATGATGTTCCTTGGTGCTTTGGGCACCCCCAGCCTGCTTCAGCCTAGACTTTGGGTACTCAGCATTTGACTTGGTTGTCCAAGAGACTGCTGGGGTTGGGTAGGGGGAAGTTTTCCAGCTGATGTTGGGCACCCTGCAACAAGAAATGCTGAGGAACGCAAAAGAACCTCCTGCAAACCTCCCTGCCCAAGAAGCAGGAGCTGTGCCAGGGCAGCAGAGGCAGCTCGGTGGTGGGGACATGGTGGCTGAGAACCGATTGATCTGCCGGGGGTCCCTTCCTGTCCCTTCCCTAACTACTTACAAGTGCTGTGCAAACCCAAGTCCCGTCTTCCCCGGAGACTGTTATGAAGCAGTTTACTGAAAGATGGATCTGGGTGGTGGCAGCACCTGGGGGGAATCAGCAGAGTGTCCTGCTGGAGAGGGCCGTGGTGCCCTGTGCCGGGGGAGGGCGCAGCTGGTGGGGGAGCTGGTGTCTCCTCGGGGATGGGCTCGTCATGACAGTTTCATAATGACGGTTTCGTAATGATTGTCTTATAATGACGGTCTCACAATGATGATCTCGTAATGGTGACTCTCCCTCGTGTCTCCTCCGCAGGTCCCCTGCAACGACACCCGCGTGGCACAGGTTGCCTTCACGGATCGAACGGTAAATGCTGATGGAGACACAGGTGGAAATTGCCTTCAGAATACACACGGCCGCAGCCTCCGCTGGCTGCCCAGGGAGCAGGGGTGGTTTTGCCAGTCAGGGAGCAAGAGCTGCTCGTGCCTGTTGTTGGGGGTGAGGAGGCGGCTTCACTGGAGCTGTGTCCAAGGACCTGCTCCCCTCAGCTCCTCTCCGACCCCAGCCCGGGGCCCGAGTTGCCACCCGGAGCTGTGATTACAGCCCTAAAATGCAAGCAGTTTAGGAAGTCACGTGCAATCCCTCTACACTTTGATAAGCAGCATCAACCTGAACCAGCTCCATGGTTCTAACCTTTCCCCTGTGCTCGTTCCCCAGCTGCTGGAGGAGGAGCTGCTGTGCCAGGCTGCCACTGTGCTCAGCGGAGTCAGCAAGTGCAGGAGAGACTACGAGCCGATCATCAGCAACCTGCAGAGCCTGCACGGCACCACGGTAAGCAGGAGCTGCTCCGTGGCCGTGTGCCCTGCAACGGCTTCGCCCTGTTCTGTGCCGGCTCCCCACAGACACCCACCCGACCAAAGGAGTTGGGAGTTGGCATCTCGCACAGGGCCGGGCCTGGGCACTGCAGAGGATTTGTCTCTGCGGGATGAGGGTGTCTGTCCCCACCAGCCCCGGGTGCCCCGTGGGGGTCACACCATTGGGCACAGAGACTGGGACTTGTCCTGAGCAAAGGACACATTCCCAGCCTCCTGGGGCAGCATCCGCGGGACTCTTAATTGAATTATTTGCTGAATTATTTCTGTGGAGACAGAAGCAATGGGGACAAACCATCTGCTTGGGCTGGGAGCCGGCTGCCAGCCGGCTGAGCTGCTAAATCCTGCTGTCAGCTCTCACTTAAACCACTCAAGTGTCCACTTTTCCTTCCCCAGACCTGCTCCCTGAGCGATGAAAACGAGATCTATCTGCGCAACTTCTTGCCGGAGCTGGGCAACTTCACGCAGGGGATGCGCCGGCGCCAGGCCACGTTGGCTGCGCAGTGAGCCCGGCCAGAGCCGCTGCCAGCCCCCAGCTCAGGACCTTACTGCTGGCAGCTCTTCAGATAGGTTTTGCTGAGTTGTTTTGTGTCGGTTTTTGTTTTTTGCTTTTCCTCCTCGTCGCACGCACTTCCCCAGCTCTGCCCCAGCCCTCCGAAACCCAGCGCAATCCCAGCACCCAGCAGCGTCGTGCCGCGGTGGGAAATCCCTTTGTGGGCAGGCAGCCGGCATATCCCAGGCTGTCCATCCATGCGCCTCAGCCACCCCTCGGCCTCTGCAGGAGGGGTCTGGGCTGGACACGAGGCTGCCCTTAACCCTGCGGCTCTTCCAGGCAGCGGGAGGTGGGATGTGACCCCCTGGGAGGGATGCGAGACCCTGGGAAAGCTCAGAGGACCCCTCTGGAGGGATGTGACCCCTGGGCAGCCTCGCAGGAGGCTTCTCCCAGAGCACAGAGCGTCTCGCCTGGATGGGGCAGCCGAGGAGGTTGAGCTTTTAACTCATCCACCGCCTCCTGCAGCACCTACCAAAACCAAACCCGACTTATCTGCTTCCTGTTCCTCTTAGCGGAGGGAGGCTTCTTCACAATCGTCTCCTCTTCCTAAAGAGAGAGATCAAAATCTAGGCTGCAGTGATGCATTTGTCGCTGCCGAGCTCCTCCAGCAGCTCGAGGGGACCCCTGGGCAGGAGCAGAGCTGGGCAAGGGCAGCAGCCGAAGCTGGAGGGGAAGAGCAGCAGGAGGATCCGGCAGCCCCAGCTGCCGACACCCTGCCGAGGGAGGCTCGGTACTGGCAGAGGCTTTTAAGTTATTAATAGTGAGGACCAAGAAAAATCTGTAGGAACCCTTTGGATCTCACGGGTGCTCCTCAGCGCCATACTCCTAGAGTTTATTTATTATTGTATTTTATTTAAATAACTTATTTGTATGCTGTGGAAGCTGAAGGATCAAGATCAAACAGTCCTGGCTGTCGAAAGCTTTTCTCCGCTTGGGACCCAAAACCGAAAAGCCAGAATTGAGGAGGTTTCACCTTTAAGTTATACAAGAGCAGTTCTGTGGAGTAGGGTCCTGTTTAAAATACTGCTACCTCATTTTTCGGGAACTATTACTGCCTAATCGCCTTTCCACGACAACAAACTGAGTCGTAATTTATTGTTCTTCCCTCTATTTAAACTATTTGTATGACGACAGAGTTAATATATTCCGAAAGCAACGTGTGGCTGGATGTCTTCTTAGGGGGTTTTGTTTGTTTGTTTTCGATGTCAACTTTTTGCACTGATGTTGGAAAAGTGTTTCGGGGCTTCAGCAATAAACTACTGAAAAACGAGCTCGGGCTGCCCGTGGTTTGTGCCGGTGCTTCCCCTCCTCTCACCTTCTGAGCTCCATGAAGAGCTGCGAGGGCAGGGATTGAGCTGCCTCCCAATCACAGAGTTAGTGAGGCTGGAAAAGCCCTCTGAGCTCATCCAGTCCAGCCTCTGCGCTAACACCAGCACAGCAGCTAAATCATGCTGCCGGGTGCAGCATCCAGTCTGGCCTTAAACACCTCCAGGGATGGGGACTCCCGGGACAAGGTGGTGGTTTCGGGGTGATCCCCAGTGACTGAGACATGAGGGCACCGGGAACAGGATTTCCAGAAAGCAAAAGGCACCAAAGAACCCGCCCAGCCTGTGGTGAAGGAAAACACCGGGAGAAGGGAAGGGCTGGAGGAGTTGGGGGGGTGAGAGTCCAAGCTGGGGAGAGGGGCTGGTGCTCGGGGCCATGGCGCGGGGGGATGTTGGGGTGTGGATCATGGGCTGGAGAGGAGCAGCAGGGCTTGAACAGAGATGGCAAAGCCCGAGCCCAGCCAGGATCCTCGTGATGGGGAGATGCTTCACACCGCAGAGCGCGGCAGAGGGGGAAAGCTGAGGGCACATTTTGGAACCGAGCACCTTTCTTCAGTAGGGAAAACAGCTGCTGGGCCATCCCCTGAATGGCAGCCGGGACAAAGGTGCTGTTGGGGCTCTAGGAACAGCCCTGCTGCCCTAAACTGGGCAGGGAGCGATGGGGCATCGCTGCCATCAGCTGCTCCTTACCCTCAGGAAGGACGTGGGGAATCTTCACTGGTGACTTTCCCATTGCAGAGCGATGCAGTTTTCTACCCTGATTCAGCCCGAGTTAATTTAGCATTTTCTGTTCATTTAGCTCAACTTCAGCGCTTTGCACCATGATTGTTTGGGAGAGCATTTGTGTCTGTGAGGCAAGACCACCATCTCCAGCCCTTTCTCCTCAGAGCGGGGCCAGAGGAGGCCCCAGCAATGCTGGGAGGGCTGGAACCCCTCTGCTGGGAGGCCAGGCTGGGAGAGCTGGGGGGGTTCAGCCTGGACAGGAGAAGGCTCCGCGCAGACCTTCTGGGGGCCTTGCAGGGCTTCAAGGGGCCTGGCAGAAAGATGGGGACAGACTTTGGAGCAGGGCCTGTGGGGACAGGACAAGGGGGATGGGGTGGAACTGAAAGAGGGAGATTGAGAGTGGAGAGAAGGGAGAAATTGTTGGTGCTGAGGGTGGGCAGAGCCTGGCCCAGGTTGCCCCGAGAGGTGGTCACTGCCCCATCCCTGTCCCCATTGCAGGGGAGGTTGTTGGGGGCTCTGAGCAACCTGCTCTAGTTGCAGATGTTCCTGCTCCCTGCAAGGGCAGGGGGGGGGGTGCACGCGATGACCTTTACCGGTCCCTTCCCACCCAAACCAGTCTCCGAGGTTTTGATCACTTATTTTCAGACGAGGAGCCTCCCACCACCCCCCCATCCCAGCGCCGTGGGGCTGCTCCGGGCATCCCGTGGAGGAGCCCGGCCCCAGAGCCGCAGCCGCAGCCGTGGCGCAGCCGGAGCGCGCTCGTTTATCTGCTCTCCATCGAGAGCGGAGCAGGTAGGAAGCGGCGCAGAGCTCGGCCGGCAAATCCCTCGTAAAGGTCTGTCTGAGTCAGTGGCACCAACTTCATCTGGGGACATTTCGTAACTAGACAAACAAAAATGACTCTCGGTCTGGCTGCTCCGGGATTCATCGAGCGCTCGCAAAGCTCTTATCAGGCATCTGATGGCAAGTTGCTGTTTGAGTTAGGAAAATACCCATTAGTTATTACAAAACTCCGAAGTTTCCCAGCTCAGCTACTTTCTCAGCGCGATTTCCTGCGGCGGTGCCAGCAGAGCCCAGCGCCTGAAGCTGGCCCGGGGCACCCACCAGAGCGGGGCAGGACGGGCCGGGGTCGCCTCCAGCTCAATGAGGTGCCCGGAGCTGGAGCGGAATCGCAAACCCCCGTTGCCCCAGTGGCAGCACTAATGCCAGGGCACCGCCAGCTCCCTGCCCCTCAGCCACGGCCCCGCAGGTGCCAGGGGCAGGGTCACGCTGTTTGGGGGGTCCTGTTTGCCCAGGAGGGTCCCCAGCTCTCCATAACCCCCCCCAGCCCCGGGAGGCGGCGATGCCCCGCTCCTAACCACGGGGTTCTGTCCCCGCAGGGCTCTGCCGCCTTTGCCGTCCCTCCCTGGCACAGGTTGAGCTACGCCAAGGCAGAAGGTGATATGCAGATGAAGGAGGCTTTGCATGATTTGGAGATATTCAAATGAGCCGCGAGCTGGAAGCAGCGGCAGGATAGTTCGAATCAGAAGCATCTCCACGCTCAGCGTGCGGTCGGAGCCCTGCGCTCCCCGCTTTGGCCACTTTCACCCTGCGGTGGAGAGAAAGTCTCGGGATACGGAGAAATGAAGAATCCCCAGCCCGGGCCGTTCACCTACTCTGCTTTTGTACGCGAGCTGACTCCTACCGCCGTTATCTTAGGGTGGAAATTTCCTACGTCGAAACGTAATGCAAGATCAGAAGAAAATCTTGACTTTTACAAAAAAAGACCTGTTGTCCTAATTGGATGGGAGCATCTTTGGAAAGTGCAGATAAGAGAAAAATAATAAGGTGTTTTTTTTCCTGCAGGTTCAGCAATTTCACAGCCATAAATTGAGATGTTTCTTCCAGAAAAGCACACACCGCACAGGTAGAGCTCACCAAAGTAGCCAGAAACTGTGAGCTGAGGGGGGGGTTCGGTCCACGCAGGCCATGAGCATCCCGCTGCCGCTGCTGCTGCTCGCCGCGCTGGCGCTCCCGGCTCGCCAGGGCCACTCGGCCGCGGTGGTGCCGCCCTCCACCGTGCTCAGGGAGAGCATCGACCTGCTCAGCAAGATCCTGCAGGCAGAGGTAGGGCTCAGGCAGGCAGCTCAGGGACAGGTTGTTTCGCTGGGGTCAGCAAGAGCGATTCTGAGCATGTGGCGTCGGGGCAGGGCTCGCGGCTCACGGGGTTTCTGAGGGTGGACAGACAGAGGGATGGATGGACAGATGGATGGACAGATGGATGGAGAGCCAGGGGGGGTGTCCACATGTGCACATGCCGGGATGGATCCCTGTTAGTGGCTCCTCTCGCCTGATCCCTCCTCTCCTTCGTGTCTCGCTAAAGGTTTCCTGTGACCAGACGAACGTGACCAACATTTTTGTGGGAAATCAGGTAAGAGGGAGAAGATCCCGACTTGTCCTTGCTCAAAACCAACCCAACGGCCACAGGGGGCACAGAGCGAGAGGCTGCCAGGGGCAGGAGGAGAGCGTGAGGCAGGCGTGAAGCCCCACGAGCGCCGCCCGTCCTGCTGCGGCACCACCCGGGAGGAAGGAGCCCACGGGGAGCCTCCAGCAGCGCTGCCCTCACCTGCCCGCACCCAGCACCACCTCCAGCCCCAGCAGCTCCGGCTGCTCCCGGCCGGCCCAGGCTGAGGGGGAGGCCGAAGGGAGCAGCAGGAATGGGCGGCGTGCAGCTCAGCAGCGCCCAGGGGGTTTCGAGCTCTTCAGGAAGGAAGAGAGGAGCGAGAGTCTTCCCTCGCCTTGGAGCCGTGTGGCACCGTCTCGCCGACACCCCCAGGCGCGTATCGCGCTGCATCTCGAGCGCGGCGCTCGACACGCTGTCCCTCTTCAGCCCCTTATCTGGGGAAGGCTCCTCAGCGAGCAGGAGATCTAATGGCAGATAACCAAGCCGCTTTCTGCTCTGAAAAAAATCGCTGCCTAAGCCGCGCTCCCCGGCACCAGAGTTCCTGTTTTCACGGAAAGCCGATGGCCTCACCTCGCGCTGCACGGGCGGGCGGCAGCGCCAGGGAGCAGCGGCCTCCCGCGGGGGGCTGGGTGCTGAGCATCGCCTCGGGAGCGCCCCCCGCGCCCCTCATGCCCCGGGACCAGCCCTGGAAGCGAGAGCAGACATCCAGGATGCTGCACAACCCAACGCCCCCAGAGCTGGCCGCGCTCCCGGGCGCTTCTTTGGGTGGAAGCTGAGGAGGCGTGAGCAGGCAGAGCTCCCCGCGCCCCGTCGGGCTCCTGCAGCGGGAGCAGCCCCCAGGGAGGACAGTTCAATCGTTTTGCTTCTTACCCCCAGCGCGTCACTCCCCGGCTCCTCATCTTCCACGTTTGTCTCTTTTGGGACTTTGTCTACTCACAGCACCCGGTGGAGGGAGTTCTTCTTCCCAAGGGATTTTGTCGTTCCCACAGAGCCTCTGCCCAACCAAAGCAGCTTCACTGCGCTGGGACCCGGCCAGGAGCAGCTCCCTGAGCACAGGGTCCCACCTTCACACCTGCAACAGGAGCATGATGCTCTGAGCACGTGGGGCCAGACTCCGCTCAGTGGTGCCCAGCGCCAGGCCAAGGGGCAGCGGGCACCAACTGGAAGCCAGGAGGTTCCGTCTGAGCAGGAGGAGCAACTTGTTCGGGGGGAGGGTGTTGGAGCCTGGCCCAGGCTGCCCAGAGAGGTTGTGGAGTCTCCTTGTGTGCAGAGATTCCAAGCGCGCCTGGACACTGCGATGCTGGGCCCCCTGCTCGGGGGGACCCTGCTGGAGCAGGGGGATGGATGAGGTGATCTCCAGAGGGCCCTTCCCATCCCACACGCTGGGACTCTGGGGGTGCTCGTTGCTGTGCCAAACTCTGCCACAGCTTTCCCCAACAGCACCGTCCTCCCTGGCGACGGGGATGGACTCCTGAGCACAAACACACACTGAGAAGCTCCAGGGAGGCTCCCACACCTCAAGCTGTGCTTTGCCCTCAGCCTTTAGTACAGAAATGTTTTACTTCTGCTCTAAGCTGCTGTTGACAAAGCCCCTGAGCACACGCCAGGGTTTCTAACCAAGCCCCGCGCGTCTCTTGGCAGGCAGCTGATGACGTGGAGCTCTTCTGCAAAGCCACCACCATCACCTGGCAGAGCCGCAGCTGCCACCAGTACCTGGAGGGCCTCGGCCTCAACCTGCTCAGCCTGGTGCGACACAAGAGCGAGGTGCACAAGGTAAGCGAAGCCTCTGCGGCCTTCAGGCTTTCTGCACGTTCAGCGTCTCGCTCAGGCACCGCTTTTGCTCTCAGCCCACCCTCTCCCGTAGCACCAGCAGCTGTTGAGCCCAGGCTGGAGCCCCCAAATCCTGCCTCAACAAAACCCCTCGCGGCATTTTCCCCTCCTCCAGGAGCCCTGTCCCGTGGGAGCCGGCGACACTACGTCCCTCAGCCATTTCCTAGAGGACTTGCGCAGAGTCCTCCAACGAGTGCTAAAAGACCAGAGCTTGAAGTGAGAAAACACAAGTTCGGGGGTTTTTGGTTGGTTTGTTTAAACTATGACAACACTGTTATTTTTTTAAAGATTATTTATAAGAATTCTTTAAATAAATGTATTTTTGGACTAAAT
Organism: Todus mexicanus; assembly: GCA_013389965.1. Taxonomy (NCBI): domain Eukaryota; kingdom Metazoa; phylum Chordata; class Aves; order Coraciiformes; family Todidae; genus Todus; species Todus mexicanus. The sequence goes on along the minus strand of WEIS01038591.1, from coordinate 388 downwards.
GGGCTGGCTCTGCACAAAGTGTTTCGCGGTGAGGAACTGGAGAGGATAGAACCAGGCTGGTGGCAGCAGAGGGACACAGCACAGCAGGAATGAGAGAGGATGGGTATTTTCTACTCATGTTGCTCAAAAGGAACAAGTTTGTGCCTGGGTTGGAAACCAGGGCACGGAGCAGC
>WEIS01038590.1:0-14439 GCA_013389965.1 Todus mexicanus | reverse complement strand
AGGACGCTTTAGCTTTGGGCTTGCCTGCTTTCAGGTTGCTAATTTGTGCCGTTCTCTTGCAAGCATGGGAAAGGTGATGCAACACCACGGCTGCCGCAGCCACATGAAAGACCGCAGCAAAGTGACAGAGCTGGAAGATAAGTTCGATATGCTGGTGGACGCCAACGATGTCATTCTCGAGAGAGTGGTAAGCAGGTGGTTTCTGGGTGGTGTCCTTACAAACTGTTCGGTTGCCGCAAGTTCTTTTTTCATCGCAAGGATTTCAGTGGTGGTGATTTCACGGTTACATTTAGCATTTTCTCTATCTAGTGGTTTTCAAGTTTAGTTTGAAAACGTTTCCACGTGCTAGGTCAGTGGGCGCAGCAACGAAGGCAGAGGAGTTATGGCCCAGAAAGAAGGGAGGTCACATGTTTATGAGCTTTTGGTTGGATAGCAGGAAAAATCCCTTTACTGAAAGAATGGTGAGACTGGAACAGGCTGTCCAAGGAGGTGGTGGAGTCACCGTCCCTGGAGGGGGTCAAAAACTGTGTAGATGTGGTGCTTCAGGACGTGCTTTAGTGGTTATGATGATGTTTAGTAGATGGTTGGACTTGATCTTGAAGGTCAGTTACAGCCTGGAGGGTTCTGATTCAATGTGAGAAAACGAAAAACAGTTCGGCACAAGACCCTCACAACCTGAGAACAGGTCTGGAAACTCACAGAGCTGCTTCTCTGAGGAAACTTTCCTATCCCTGACATCCAACATACTCCTTCCACGCTTGTCTGTCTCATGTTGCCCAGAATTTGGGAGCAGTGGCTGTGGAGGTGTCTGCCTCTGTGACTTTATTCAGCCTGACTGGAGTGGCTGAGCGTGGTGATTTAACAGGGGTTTGGTTTTCACTTTGCTTTTCTGCAATTTAGGGTATTTTATTGGATGAAGCATCAGGAGTGAATAAAAACCAGCAACCAGTCCTGCCAGCTGGGTTACAGCCCCCACAGACCATCGTTTCCAGCTGGAACCGCAAGGTGAGGCTTCTGCTCTTGGTTTCCTGTGCTATCTCCACTGCATTACCTTCACTACTGATTTCTCTAAATACTCTGTCCCTTTTTTTTCACACGTTTTAACTCTCTCCTTCTTTTTTCCTTTTCGTATTTATTCAAACTGGGTTCTGGATTCTGGGGGCTTGCAATGACCGTTTCACTTTGATGTCCACAACAACCTTTTTTTACTTACTCATATGAATTTAGGATCCTGATTGAAAGAACTTTCATTCTTAGGTGCTGGGCTTACTGCAAAAGAGTGATTTAATTTTGAGTTTGGGGTATAATTTTATCCGTCTCAATGCTGGGTCAGGCTGAGTAAAAGAAACTGAATGTTTATTAAGTCATATGAGTTCTATTTGTGATTTACCTTTTGTTAAACAGGCAGGAGAATCCCACAAGAGAAAGCAATCTGAAACCTTCCGACTGCTTCACGCCAAGAACATCACTCGACCACAGCTTAAGTTTCGGGAGAAGATCGACAATTCCAACACACCCTTCATCCCTAAACTTTTTATCAAACCAAATGCTTTGAAACCTTTGCCTGAAGGTAAGGAGGTTAGTTTTTGTTGGGTCACCTGTTGAGAGTATTTGACACAAATCCCAGTCTGGAGGAGAAATCGCTGACTGAAAACAAGTAACAGCAGGAGGTGTTGATCGTTTAGGTGCAGGAAGCTCCATGACTCTTTTACATATGTACGTGTAGTAAAGGCTAGCTCAGCATATAGCATCTTCTTGCTGATATACAGTAGATAATCTGTTCCAAACAGATATTCTGCTCCTCTTTACCACCGTTGAACGTATAGGCTGAGAGTAACTGGCTCCAGAAGTGGTCTTGAGTAGTCTAATGGGTGTTACAAACTCTTGTAATTAGTTAGGAGTGCCGGATGGAGGATCAGACCTGCCTGTGCTTTGGTGCGTTATCAAAGCCACCAGCATAAGATCCTGTCTCAGCAAAGTGTCCTTCTGCTGCTGGTGATTCATCCTTTGTTTGCACTGATGTGGTTGTGCTTTTGGTAACGGGGAGTGATTGAAAGATTTTTATGAACGTTTTTCAATCTCCTTCCAAGCTCTTAAGCAAGGCACAAGGTGGTTCTGCTCAACAGCAGCCTGGTAAAACCTGGTAACTGAGTTTTCATTTAGAGGTACAGACAGAAATCGTGCTGGCAGCGAAAGCTGCGGGCCTCAATTGTTAAGATTTTTTGATACTTTATGCTTTTGCTAGGGTCTTGTAGTGGGTGGAGGGGAGAGAGTAGCAGGCTGGGAACGTATGATATATGGGACCCAGTTGAGTTGTTCCGTATCGGTTGTTCAGCTCTCACAAAAAGAGGACGGGAACGAAAGGAGCGCCCCGAAGACTTGGATGTGCCAGCTGCTTTGGCAGACTTCATACACCAGCAGAGGACGCAGCAAACTGAGCAAGACATGTAAGAAATTAAACTGACAGTAGGGTGCTTGGAGTACCGGTGGTGAATGAGCGCTCGTGTGGTCCCGTTGTGCTGCTGCTGCTCATTTGTAACAGCTCTGCGTGTGTTTGTGTCCACACACTACAGTGCGTGTGATTTGCTTTAGACATCCACAGTTATTTTAAACATGTGTTTAATAAGAGACAGAATTTCTGCTCAGTAGGCAAACTGACATAGCTCTTGCAGTCTCTGCGCTCTGGCTTCATGAAGGTGACTGAAACGTAGTCTGTAGCTGGCTTCCTAATTTCCACAGGTTCGCTCACCCTTACCAGTACGAACTGGAGCATTTTTCTCCACCAGATGGAGTTCTCCAGAAACCAGAACCCCAGGTTGGTGGCCACATTCATTTAAACTTGCTGCAGTAAATTTACAGACAGCCGTACCTGCTGAATTTCAGACTTGAGGGTAGAGGTCAGGGGTGGGAGTTGACAGGGAACATACCGTGCCTAATAATTTGCTCTGCCAGATGTACAGGCCCATGGAGGAAACACCCTGTCATTTTATCACGACGCTGGATGAGCTGGTAGAACTGAATGAAAAGCTTATGAAGTGTAAAGAATTTGCCCTGGACTTAGAGGTAATCAAAAGACCTTTTCTGTTTCAAAGTTACGCCAGTTCCTCGGAGGCCATTATATTCTTGTAGTCTGTTTTGGAGGCTTCTCTTTCTCCCGCTTCTTTGTACTCTGTGATATGAAAAGACAGTTGATGACCCTGACCTGTCAGATATTCTCTAGAAGATTGAATTAAACTGTGTGAATAATACAAGTTTCCCAATGGCAATGGTCCCTCTTCCGTGTTTTTCAGCACCATTCCTACAGGAGCTTCCTGGGCTTGACGTGTTTGATGCAGATTTCCACCCGAACAGAAGACTTCATTATTGACACACTGGAATTGCGCAGCGACATGAACATTCTCAACGAGACCTTCACAGACCCTGCCATTGTGAAGGTCAGACGCCAAATTCACCAATTCACTACCAAAATTCCTTTTTTTTTCTTTCTTAGTTTAAGGTTTATGATAGTTAAAAGCACACTGTGTGCTCTGTCCTGGTCACCTGGCTCTGCTTTTGTTGTAATTTATTTATATCCCTTGATGAACAGGGAGAGTTACTTGCAAGCAAACTCATTTAGTAGCTCTGCATTTAACAGAGAGAAAAGAAACCTGGTCCTAGACACTTAAATAAGAAACCACAGCGCTCCCAGCCTGAAGTGGAAATCATCTTCTTATCATTCTTGATTTGTTTTGCTTTTCAAGGTCCTTCATGGTGCCGATTCAGACGTGGAATGGCTGCAGAAAGACTTTGGTCTGTACTTAGTGAACGTATTTGATACTCACCAAGCTGCTCGTCTCCTCAACCTCGGCAGACACTCTTTGGACCACTTGCTAAAGCTCTATTGCAGTGTAGATGCAGACAAGCAATACCAGCTGGCTGACTGGAGGATACGGTAAAAACTCACCCCTTTAATGGACTGGAGCTGCAAGGTAGCGCTTGTCCTTGTTTGTGTTGTTGGAGCAGGAGCATGTTTCTAGTTGCGAGCCCCAGAGTTGTAGGTTAGTCTCAAAAGTGAAGGAACCCAACTTGTAACTGGCTGAGGAAAGTGACAGTTTGGACTGATGTAATTTTGACTCTCTTTCTAGCCCTTTGCCCGAAGAAATGGTTCGCTACGCCCGTGATGACACTCACTACTTGCTCTACATCTACGATAAAGTGAGGGAGGCGCTGTGGGAGAACGGGAACGAGCAGCCCACTCAGCTGCAGGTTGTGTGGCAACGCAGCCGGGACATCTGCCTGAAGGTAAAACTTCTTCTGGTTGGACTAGGACAGAAAGTCCTTCACTGATTCTATGTCTTTTACATAAACACAGTTCTTTTTCCTCTTCATGAGTCTGAAAACAGCTGTATAAATGCTCAGTTGGGGGCAGTCACTTGTTTCACTAGTTAAAATCCTTGGATTCGGATGCCGCCTTTCGAGTGCTAGCACTCTTTGGCCTCCCGATGCTTTCAGGTGTGCCTTTTCCAAGAGAGATGTTACACTTCCAGTTCTGCTGGATATTCCTAGAAGTTCAAAGCCAAGCTGGAGTTGAAATATGAAATAATTAGATTGTGCCAGTGGAAAACACAGTCTGTGAAAGGAGGCCTTGTCTAATGTAGTAAAACTTGAAGATATTCTATGTCTAAAGCTGCTCCTGGAATTGGTGAGGGTGGTTTTGCCACGAAAATGGGTGAGATGTATGGTGTTTTTTACCCTAGTTCAGGGTAAGAACTCCAAGAAACATCGTACCTGAGCTTTTTCAGTCCCTTTATGTCCAGATGTGGTTCTCTATGTCTCCGTGAAGAGCGCAGACTGGAAAGCATAAATCTGATACTGATGGCTTTGTTTCCTGTCCAGAGATACGTCAAGCCCCTCTTTACAGATGAATCCTACCTTGAGCTCTACAGGAGGCAGAAGAAACATCTCGACACACAGCAGCTCACAGCTTTTAGGTTGCTATTCGCATGGAGGGACAAGATCGCGCGTCAAGAGGATGAGAGTACAGGGTAAGGGAGTCTTTCATTACAGACACTGCCTTAAAACTTCAGTGAGTCTTTTGTATTGTGCCTCTCCCACTGCCGAGGTGGAATGACTTCGTTGCCTGTAGAAATCAGGGTCCTACCCCAGGCTGCTTTTTACACAGAAGTCCTGTTATGTTAGCAGTAAATTCTTATGGGTACCTAGATCAGCCCTGCTTAATTTATTTTTAACCAATTTCATCTTTTCAGACTTTGTAATTGGGGCAGGCTCGTGCATTTCAAAGGTATTTTTAAGAGGTTTTCTCATTCCGTTACATTCACACTGCCTCTTTGTGTTGCAGATACGTGCTACCGAACCACATGCTAATGAAGATCGCAGAGGAGCTGCCCAAGTAAGTTTTGTTCACCCTTGAGAAGTCTCATTTAATTTTAATATCCAGCAAGTTGTTTCCTAGTGTGTAATTACTTCAGCAGTTGCTCCCTTCTTTCCAGCTCTCAATATGACATTCCTCTATAGTTGCTCAGTTTGGAAGAGAAATAAATAGCAGCTCTCCTTTAGAAGCCTCCAGACTTTTGGGACACAGCTCTGTCTGATTTTGTTCCACTAATAAAACACATTCCTTTGCATTGCTCTGTGTCACACATCCCCTCTGAGATTCCTCCAGTATTACGGAGCGAGAAAACGATGAATTTCGCCCCCGAGCATTTATTTGAGGGGGGGGGGGTTAGTTCCTAAAGGGCTGAGGGGACAGGCAAGGGACACATCCCTTAAAACACCCAATTTATACAACATTTTCCCCAAACACTTGGCACTCATCATCTAACATCCGTACTTGAGGATAACAAAAATGCATCTTTAAACACTGCTGGGCTCAGCTTCCATAGCTGAGTACCAGACAAGGAACAAAATGATGATGGGGGCAGACAGGCAGACCACAGAAGAGACAAGTGAGAGGACAGCTCAGTTTATTTTCTCCTTACCTGTACCTAACACAGAAGGATTTTTCACTACGAAGCATAAACTCAGACAGATGAACCTGACTTGTCTTGCTCTGTCACAGTCAGAACCATGGTGTAGCCCGTAGTGCATCTGTTGAATGCAAATGCCTGACGTATCAGCCATAAATACAACACACTGAATTCTCCTCATCTCTCTTTAGAGAACCCCAGGGCATCATTGCTTGCTGTAATCCCGTCCCACCACTAGTTCGCCAGCAGATTAATGAATTGCATCTTCTCATTCAGCAGGCCCGGGAGATACCTCTTGTCAAGGTAGGAGTAGCTCGTACCACACGAGAGACTCATCGCTTGCTTTCCACAAGCCGGGGACTGGAGCTAAAACCTGTGAGGATGTGTATGCTGAAGTCTGCTTTTTGAGCTCTGCGAGTGTTGCGTGCTGTAGTTGAACAGAAAGATACGTTGCCGGTTCTTGCCTCTCTGTTGTCTGCTGTGTGCTGGCTCACACACGGTGTCGTTTCCTGGAGAACAAGAGCAGCAAAAGAACAGACCCTGCTCAAACAGGCTGCAGTTCTCTGTCTTGCATTGCACATCATGTTTGCCTGCGTGAGGAAGAACTAGACCTTGTGGAATTGGTTGGCTGTGGAAATGGCTTCATAAATCTTTTACAGCTACGGTGAAGCAAAAAAAACCCAACCAAACCCTAGATATAAGAGGTTTGTTCGTTAAAATATGTTGTCAGCGTGTTGGTAGTAACACAGGCTTCCTCCTTTAGTGAGACAAAACCTCTTGTGAGCGTGAATGTGTCCTTCCTGTGTGAGGTGTTTTAAATGTGTCTGTAAGCAAACACTGCGGGAGAAGAAGACAAGTGTAATTTTATTAACCTGCTAGCTTGGAATAAATGTGTTGAAAACACTGATGAGGAGGTCAGCCGAAGAGAAAGAAGACGGGTGCCTTTTAGTGACTTACCTTTCTCTTTCTCTCCCCTTTAGTCAGAGATTGCTGTGACAGTCAAGAAGAAAGCACCTCTAAGCACCCCTGAGGTACTGTTGCCGTAATATTTGTTCCCTAACCTCTTATGCCTTAAACTCAGAAGCAAATGTAAAAAAATTCTAGTTTATCCTCATCCATTTTACTGGTGTCTCTGCTTTAGCTTAATGTTACTTTTCCGTGCTAGCCTCGTAACGTGACCAGGTGTAAATGGGTATTTTACAAACTGCCATAAGAGCAGTACTTTGGGCTTGATGAGCAAACACTCCAGCTGCTGGACAGCTTTGTGGGTGTGAGTCTGTATTAACTGATCCAGATGAAGAGAAGGTGTTTGCACGGGCCTTTCGATGCCAGATGCAAAGTGCTCTGGCAGGTGGGCTACGCGAAGAATATTCAGTCTGAATGTCACCCTTTTGTTTGAATTGTCATTAGTGTGTCTCCGCAATATGTGAAAACATACACAGATTCAGAGAGTAGGGGATTAATGGGGTTTGTAATCTGAATTTCTCCGCAGAGGCTGGAGAATGCCTTCTTTGGACCACATGACAGCTCCCGGATTCCTGCGAATGCTTTTCAGAACAACTCTGCCTTGGGTAATTCAGGCTTAACCTAAAAACTGTGCTAATAATGACATGGGGTGGCTTTGACATGGGGAAATAAGCAGCCCTGAAGAAACTTTCTTTGAAATCTTACTACACAAAAGAGCAGTAAAATATACAAGTATCTAATAAAAATGTTGTCTCTTCTTTCCTGTAGAGCCTGCACCAGTTCTGGAACACGGTTGTCTCTTTCCGGACAGTGAGAAAACAACGAATATTGAGGATGCTCAGCCAGAGTCAACATATCTTGTTGCTGCCACCACTGTCAGCATATTCAGCGTAAGCAACATGTTTGTGATAGTGTATTTAAGTATTGAAAACACGCTCGATAATCTGATAAAACTGTGAGAGTGCTGCAAGAAATAGTAAGGTGGGACATGTATGGAAATGATACTGGGTTTCTGGAGAGCGTAGGGCTCAGGACAACGAGGTTGGGAGGCCAGCAAGCTACTGATAGCTGTCGGGAGGCTCGGGGGGGTTACTGCTGTCAGTGGAGTTTGGGTGAGAAATAACGTGCAGGAAACACCAGGAGCCAAACCCCCAAATTACTAATTGGGTTCTTTTATTATTGTTGTTATCTTTTTTTAGGAATGTGATGAAAATGAAGGAAATGAGAAACCTCTCACCGCTGCCCAGAGGAAAGCTCAGCGTGTAATGGAGTCCTTTGAAAATCCCTTTAGAATGGTAAAAATTCCCAATCTGTGTTTGTAGTGATACTCATGAACTGCGCAGCGCAGGGGGTGCTCTGAGCTGGTTTTCCAGGCGTATCCCAAAGAGCTTGATACAACATCAGCTGCTGCTCTCTTGTTAGAATCGAGGGATTGTCCTTGCAAAGCACGCACGTGTCGACTTGTTTGCAAAACACATTGCAATGCCTCTTAGATATGCGCCTCTACGTAGTAAACAGACCTTTCGCTGTTTGTTTGGGTTTTCTTAATCACATTTGAGGTTTGTTTAATTTGCATCACGTTTTCATCTCGACTTCATGGCTAGAGTTGAGCTGATCTTACTCTTCTAATGAATCAGAAGAACAATAGAGTACTTTGTCAGAGATCTAGAGTGGCAAATTACTAGGAAATAATATTAAACCAACTTTTTCTGCTGGGGGATTGGGTTTGGGGTTTGGGAGGGTTGTTTTTTCTTTAACATTTCTCTTGGCTATAGCTGTGGTAACTTCTCGGTTTCCAAAAGGTGGTTTATCTGTAGATTGTTTCTTAATTGTGAACTTTTTGATTTGAAACACTCTAAGCAGCATTTTAGCAGTGAGCTAAATCTCATGCGCTGTGTTTAAAGCCAAATGTTTTCCTCCTCTCTGCAGTACCTGCCTCCAGAACAGAATCCTGCCTATGTCTCACAAGCGGCAAAGTTTGACCCATCATCAAAAATTTATGAAGTAAGACTCAAACTCATGCTAAAATTTCCTGCCAGATAGTACAAAAGAAACAAATAAGTAAATGATTTTCTTCTGGGAACATCAGCAATATAGGGGTTGCTTTTTTTCTCATGGAAAAAGAATGTAAGCGTTAAAAAACTTGACATGTTTCTGAACCTGTAGTTCATTATTTCCTTAGCTTTTGTATCCTTCGAAGAACCAGAGATTGGAGACGTTCCACTGTTTATTCCCTGTCTGTCAAAGCTACAGACAACTCCTAAAGTCTGCATCTGCCTCGGTTCTCATGGCTCATTTGTAGCTGAGAGCTTTTAAAGCGCATGACTTGACCTGGTGCGGTAGATCTTAATCTCTTTTACAATCCAGTTTGATCTTTTGTACTCTTAATGAAGACCAGCATGCGGTAGCAAATTTATAAACTCCCTTTTGCTGTAAAACTTCAAAGAAAGTGATCCCAGGTAATATTTTTTTTCATTGCAGATCAGCAATAGATGGAAGCTGATGAGTCGGGCGCCGGCGCAGAAGGAGCCCAAGGATGAAGCCAAAAAGAAAGCAGCCCAGCAGTCAGGTACAGTCGTTCTCCCCTTCCTCAGCGTACTGGCTAACGTGATTTCCCCAGCGCACGGAGGTTGTGTCCCACTTACAAGGAAACCTTAGATGATGGATTTCCTGAAGGATGAGATTGTTTGACTGAGATCATGCTCTGTTTAGTTTAAGACTTGCTACAAGCTGCTTTGCTTCCTTTTTTCTAAGATTCTGGCTACTTACCCCTGCTTTTACACTAAAACTTGTTTGTTTCTGTAGCTGCTCGTGAGGAGGCACAGAAGGTGTATAAAGAAGCAACGGAAAACATTGTGTCCGTTCGTCAGCAAGCTATGGTACGTCAGGGAATTCCCTGCTTCCAGCCTTTACCCCTTTTGATCTTTGTAACACAATTCAGAATGAAGCCCTGAGCCCCTGAACTCTGAAACACCTGAAGGGAGTCGTTCCATAGCAGCTTTTCTGGGGCCTGCCCCACGTGTATTGCTGGTCCAGTGGGCAGTTCATCTGCATGCTGCTGTTCATGCCACCCAGAGATGCTTCATTCTCCTCTCCTCAGCTTGTCCTTGTTTCTATTCATGGGTTGCTTTCACAGCAGGAACAAGCTAAGAAGAGGGAGAGAGTCGCGAGTGAAACAGCAACAGAACTGCCAAAACCAGAGAAGAAACGGCCAAAACCCTCCCAGCAACCGGAGGAGCTGGAAGCACCGAAGCAGTTTACCCCCTTTGATTACAGCAAGACCAACTTGAAAGTGTTTGCGGGTAAGATCTGGTTCTCTCGCCAGAGTGCTGCAGGCAGTGGAAAATATTGCAAGCGGAGCAGGCTGCATGTGAACCGCGGTGCCAAGCAGCACAAGCTGTTACAATGCACTTACCTCACAGTGGGGAAATACTAAAAGAAATTAACTTGGGGAATACACAGTTGAGCATCGCTTTTGCAATTCAGAAATGAAATCCTGACACCATTGGCCAAGCGGATTGCGGGTTCGAGGTTTGCTTCTTTTCTCTGTAGAAGAAGTCACCTGTTTAATCGGACTCCAGGAGCTAGGAGGCAAAGGGGATTGGAATCCTTTGTAACAAGGATCTATTCACAAACATCTCCTGCCCTTAAGAGGCTGTTCTGGTTTTTAACATGTGGGAGACAGAGGATCACAGTGGAATGTGCTGTTCTTCATGGAAAATTTTAGTGACAGCTTCTCTCCTCTCCTCTCCCCCTTAGGAAGCAGCAAATCAAAGCAGTCGCCACAATTTGATCCTGCCAAGCAAGCTCACGCAGGCAAGGTACGGGCATGTCATGGAAAGGGGGAACAGAAATGTTGCTGATAGCACGTACCCAGCCGGGGGCTCGCTGGGGAGGGCGGGAGCCTTTTTCTGGATCTGCAGAACGTTCCCTAACAACTCTTGGTGCTGAGGTGCAGCTTCCAACCACAAGCTCATACTTTCCTACAGCCTCTTCCCATTCAGGAAGAGCCTTCCTGGGACCCCTCAGACTCTCGTTTCCCACTTCTTCACATTGTTCACACCTACACAGGCGCAACGCTTGGAACACAACCCCACCAGTTCCCAGTACCAAACTCCAGGCACTCTCAAAAATCTCAGGCAGCCCGGTTATTCCAGGCCATGTCAGGTCTGCGTGTTGCCCACGCTGCCCACCAAGTACCGTCATCAGGAAAACAGCCTCAGCTCAGAGAGTTTTTACTTCCTTTATTACTAATTGAGATTGAGAGATTGAAGAAAAGGAAGAAAACACCCAATCAAACCTGTGACCAGGTGCTACGTCCAGACCACACCTGGAGACCTGGGTTACTAAAAACCCCCAGTTCATAGTGCTCCTGTGTGGAGCATTTGGGTGCTGATGTGTGATGTCAGGGCATTCAGGCACGAAGTGATAGGGTGCCCATGCGTGAGCTCATTGAGTGCTCGAGTGTTACTTTTAAATTCTGAAGCTCATTTCTTGTGTTTCAGCCTTTTCCTGTGCGTGCCGCCTTCCTGCGTGTTTAACCGCAGGGCAGATGGTACCAGGCAGCATCTTAGATATTTAAAATCGTGTTTTAGAAGCTGAACAAGCTCACACCTGATAGCGTAGGAAACAGTCTCCTGTGCAATCCTTTTGCTGTGTCAGTTGAAACTTACTTCAGGAGCGGGAAAAAAACCCTGAAAGCAATTGTTGAATTAGGGACAACCTAGCCAGATCTTTCTGTTCGGACGGGTAAGATCTGTCATCAGTGAGGTGTTGTGCCTCACGTGTCAAAGTTAGACTGGTAGAGCAGCGCTCCTGCAGTGCAGGTCCTAAACCGTGAAGCTCACAGCGTAAACGAGCAGTTTTCCTTGAAGCCGGAGGGACCTGGCAGCACATGAATCTCACGGAACAGGCTGTGTTTGGCAGGTACCTCACAGCGGTGGCTTTTCTTTTTTCTTCTGTGCAGAAATTTGCTGGAGCCGGAGCAAACAAACTTCAACAATCTGGAAACCGAAGCATGTCCTACCTGGCGGGGAAGGCTGAAAGGTGCGTTGGCAGCCCGTTGGCAGCCTGCAATCATCGCGCTGCGCCCCGGAGCTACGGGCAAAGCCGAGCTATTGTCCTCGATTGCTGCGGGAGCTTCAGCACGTGGTTAATGGGAGGAGGTTGCGTCACAACTTTAAAGGGAAAAAAGGGGGGGAAAAAAAAAAAGCCTAGTCAGGATTAACGCAATCAAAGACAATTCTGAGTGGAAGGTTTGAAATGCTGAGGGAAACGTTTGTGCTAATAGATGTGGGAGACGCTTTCTTTGGCCGCAAAGATAGGTAGAGGCGGGGAGAACATTCGTCTAGATTGGGAGGAAGATAAATGTTGGCGTTGCCAAATAGAAACAGTCTTGTTCTGGGCAGATCTGTGATATGTAGCTAACGAGGCTCGGTCCTCGTGTAGGATTTAGTCATAAAAGAGGTGAGGACAACGCTGGAGGGAGGAAGGCTCTGTCTGCATGGTGACCCTCGCTCAGTCATTGTAACCTGTGTGGATTTTCAGGTCTTGAGTGAATTTAGAGCAAGAGCTAAAGTCTCTCTGTCTTTTGCAGGGGTTCCAGGTACCACTGGCCCAAGAGATAGTCCCGTTACCGGACCCATGGGAGTTGCTGCTGAAGGAAAAAATAGCCAGAAGTATTGTCACATAGGAAAGAAAATACCGGTCACTGAGCAGTTTTTTTGTACAGCAAAGGTGTTTTTTTTAAAAACCCATTAAACCCCCCTTTTTTTTTTCCCAAAGGAAAAAACCATCTTAATTGATGTCACTTCTATTATATTCACATCGGGCTTTTTTTGTTTTCTAATGATACTCAGAATGTTGCTTTGCTTCTAATTGTGAACGTTTATCCTGTGCCCTCAAACACAGTTCGGATAAACTTGTCACTTCTTGGAGTTGTTTCAAGTCCAGAACCAGCGTGTGAGAGGAACCTCTTGGCATCTCTAAAGCCAGTGCTAAAGTAATAGAAGAAATTCAAGTGCCTCAAACCTCAGCAGTCCAGAGGAGGAAATTGGGCAAGGCTGCCTTTTATGTTAGACCTTCCATAGAGATTGAACTGCAAAGCTCACAAGGTAACATGAAAAATGAGTGTGTTTGCCTGGCAGAGTTGGTGTATTTTGAAGCAGAGATTGGATTTTAAGGGGGAAAACAGAGGGTATTTTTTTGGATCGGAGACCACTGGCTTCACCATAAAGTCACAGCTTGAAAGCAACAGCGTTGGGTAGACGGTAGAGACACGATGACTGGTCACTGCGCTGGCCAGCAGACCTTGCTCCTTTTCCGAAGGCCTTGCCTTTACTCTGTGATTTCCTTTTGTGAGGAAGGATTTGCCATTCTGTGTTCTCCTGTTCTGGCAGTGACAGAATTCACGTCTCCAACTACTAGGCGAGGGGCAGGGACTGAGTGAGTAGCGCTGAAAACTTCCCTCTGTGTCCTAAGGGCTTGATTTTACAAAGACTGCGAGGAGATTTGGGGGTTGATTGCTTGTTTTCGATCACTTCTACGGGAGCGGAAGGAACAGAGGCGGGTTTTTCCTCTGTAGGTATCTTCGTGTGAACAGTGCTGACTGAGCAGCATTGTCATGGTGGAACAGAGCCTCTTTCTGCTCGTAAAATCTGCTGGTGTGGCTGAATATTGGCGAATGTTTTTGATAAGAGGCTGTTAAACAGCAATTGTCTCCAACTGCCCTTTGCAAGGGCTGCCACTTCTTGTCAGCTTCACCACATCTGAGATTTCTGTCACTTGAAGACCCAGGAAGTCTTAGCAACGCCCCCCCCCGGCTGCAGGGATACAGTTTAAATCCACCACTTAGAATTCCACCTAAGGTGACTGCTCAGGGCTGATCTTTGTTTTACTCCTTTGCTGTTTTCCCTTTGAGTGGCAGATTTCAGCTGTAGGCTATAAAAATGGCTTTGAGGGGAGTGAGGAGCAAATCCGTGTGTGCTTTATTCACCCGCTTACACCCGTGAATGGGCTGAAGCTGTAGCCCCTGGAATATCCTAATCTGAGCCCGTTTTGTTGAGCTCGTTTTGCTGTTGTGTGGTGGTTGGTGAGGACGCTCCGTGCAACACCTGCTTGCAGAACTCTTGGTGCCCCGAAGTGCGCCCCGAAGTCTGCTCCTCGCAGCGGGGCAGAGCACGGGATGGACTCTGCTTTTTTAACATCTCCTCTGAAAACACCCAAACTCCGCTTTTTTTCGTTTCCCCTTCAGCATCGCTCACCCGCAGGCGGCGGCGGGGCTGCGCCAAGCGCCCGGACTCCGCCTTTGTGGCTCGGCGAGTCCAGGGTGCAGGACGCAGGGAGCCCCAGGGGTGGGGTTCGCGCTGCGGTGCCCGGGCAGGGCTGGGGGTACCCCCGGTACCGGGTTTCGGGGAGGGCAGCACCGACGCGCCTTCTCTCTGGCAGGGCAGGGCGGAGGCGGCTCCGCCCCACGTGGCCGCGGCGCGCCGGCGCGCCCTACTCTGCT
>WEIS01038588.1:295-12755 GCA_013389965.1 Todus mexicanus | reverse complement strand
ATTCAGACTGTTGCTAAATATCATCCATTTAATCTGAACTTGATAGAAAACAGTCAAAATGCTATGTAAATGTAACAGTAAATGAATGAATTTGAGTATGATATAAAATGTCCTTTTTTGCAACAGTAAAATCTTCTGTTTTAATTCTTTTTCTTTCATGTTCCATGATTTAACTCCCTTATACATGATTCTATTTGTTTTTCACCTTCTTGTAGAACTTTCATTTTTAGTTTTTACACTGAGTACCCTATTTCACCTGAAAAAATGAAATCATTGCAATTTTTTTCTTCCTGTTTGGGGAAACAAACAAAACAGTGTGTTTTTAAGTTGCTAATGAAACTAAAAGTATCCTGTAATATTTCCAGTGAAGTGTAATAGTTTAAAGGACTGGACACAACACCATTGGTAGAAGATGACAACAGCATCTCTGGAAGAGTAGAAATGATTTCTGGTCTTATGATAGTTATTATTAAATTGTCACATCACATCAATGAGTAAACAAGTAGCTATGCCTAGATCATGTTAACTATTGTGACAGCTGTAAGTACTGCAGCAAACACACTCCTTTGAACAGTAGAACAGATAAGAAAATGACTGAAATGCCACAGGTTTACTATACATTAACAGGTGATTCTGCAACAAATTAGACAGTCTCAAGGTAGGAGCAGTCTACTTGCCTCAGAGGTTATGCAGTGCCTAAACAGCAGTCTGAGTTGTACGCTGTTGAGCTTTCATCAGTAATAAAACACTTGAGTTTAATATTGTTTTCTAAAAAACCCAAATTAAGTAGTCAGAATGAAAGTGCTTGTTCAAAGGTGATCTGTAAAGGGAGAAATACATACATCTGTGTCTCTGCTTTGTTTTTGATCTACAGTTTGAGGGTTTTTTTACAGGATAGGAGGCGATTGTTTTGTTAAGAAAAGGTTGTATGCCTCTAAAACCATATCAGGAATACCAATTACGGTTTTCCTCCCCTGCATACACCAGCAGAGAGAGTGTGTCTCTATGCAATCAGTATTCATTCAGAAGCCTTCCCAGTTCTGTGCCTTTCTGCTTGCTAGCTCAGCAAATGCCAAGCAAGAAGGAAATAATGGTATGTGCCCTGTATTCAGATTACTAGGGGTGATGATTTCTGAGAATGCAATTGGAAGTCATGACCTGGAGAGCCCCAAGTAGATGAAGAGAAGATAACTTTTTTATGCTAGCCGACCAATGCTGCAAAAAAGAAAAGGTCAATAATATTGGAGCCTTAGAATCTTAATTAGTGAATTACAGTTCTCACTTGCTTCAAGCAATGAATCACACAACAGACAAAACACAAAAAATGAAAAAAACCCCAAAAAAACCTGTTGTGAAGCAGTGGAATGAATTCCATTTTTGAGGGGGTATTTTTAAGTTTCTTCACTGAGCTTTTGATGTGTCTTGCAAATCTACTTCTGAATTCGATGGGATTAATTTAAATAATTTAACAGAAACTTTAAGATTTCATTATCACTGTTGTTAAAGCTCTATATTAAACAAAACAAAGATCTACATGCATCCTTTTTTATTAAAAAAACCATCAAGAAGAGATTTCCTAAGTGCTATGATTTGATATATGGCTGCTCTTCAAGAACCCTTTACTATCTTCTGTAAATTACCTAGAGGACTAGGCTACGGTTTTTAATACTCACAGTTATTTAGGTACACATAGAAGGATCTATGCATTTGTATCTATTCTATTTCTATTTATGCAATAGAACTACAGCATATGTATCTGAGAGAAAAAGAAAACCTTTTGATTTTTCTGCATTCAATGTCAATATGTCATACATCATGAAGGAGTATTTATTAATGAATGCGGGTACTTGAGATAATTCTTATAAGAAGTTTAGAACTTTTGCACATTTTCCTTTATGAAGATAAAAAAATATGTATTTTCACATATGAAAATATATTAAATATATTCATATATGAAAAAGGACTATAAGTTACTATTTATTATTGAACAATGAAGGATCAAAATTCATAAGAGCAGACAGAGAAATGCCTACAAGGTACTATTTTGTGGAAATAATGTGATTATCACAGTATTGAAAGGTTTTGTGGAAGGGACAAAATTTTTGTATTGCAAGTATCGAAACCTTTTATTCTGACTTACCAACAATTGTATTAAACATCTTATTTTCATTAATATGAAAGACATATTTATTAAGGTCCTCACTTGATCTTTGAGCTATATAATCATGTTTTCAGCAGCAAAGTACATAAGGCAACCATTCAAACTATCGTGAACTAGAACATTTTGGAATTTTAATACAAAAAAAAAGAGTTCAGTACAAAATTTAGAATCATTGTTTAAAACCAACACTTGAAATACTGAGCATATGTGTCTTACACTTCTTAGATTATTGGGTATAGCACTGTGGCATGTGGTTATATATGCTTTATCTCTCTATATGCATGCAGGGAAAAGTGGTTTACATTTTACATTAGATTCACAAAGCTACTTGACTTGGAGAAGCTACCACTTCTGCCACAAAAGGCACATTTTCTCATGTCTTACAGTAAGTATTGTACTTCCTCCAGCATTAACTGAACACAACATTTGCTTTTCCATGCACAAATGAGTATGTACCTGAATATACACTTTATTCTCTAATTTAAATGCTATACTTTCATTGACATTCCTCAGATATTATTCTGTCAGTTCATACAAACTGTCAACCTTTGCTATATACAGACACCTCTCTCCCGTCCTCTTCTCAAACACTCTTTACAATAGGTGCATCAAGCTTGCTTCTGCAGTGCTCAAACCATCACGCGCATCCCTTTCCACTAGATTCCCTCTCATGTTGCAGCAGTTCCTGCCACTGAATTCTTTTGCCTCTGCTGCTACAGCTAGCTTCAACTGAATAACCAAACTTCATTAATTATGTAAATATTTTTGTTTTTTTCCCCCTGTCAGTTAAGAAGTAACTAATAGCATTAAATCACCTCTACTATATTCATCATTCTTATGGGAGGAATGATCTACAGGGAAGAGAAGGAGTGAAAACACTTTGGCCATGGCAAGCCTCTGAACAACTGACCAGAACCTATGTAAGAAACACAAACTAGCAGCACAGTTTTTGCTACTGCTGCCATTTATTAATTAATCAGTGTAATAATATCTGGAAACTGGAAACTCCAGATTAGTATGTTATAGCCCTTCAATCACAATAGCCCAACAGAGAACGTATAAACCAATACAGGAGTGAAACTTTACTGCTCAAGGATATGTGCAGACATTATGCTCATTCCTAGGACTCCAAAGGCAAGCCCAGCCACAGTAATTTCAGTGAGAATTTCACAGAGAATTTCAGTGCTGTCATTGCTCAGAAATCCAGTCATGGGGAAGACCACCAAGCAGCTGGATTTAGTTTAGCTAACTAACTAAATACTGTATCTTCTCAGATCTCTGTTCAAACAGAACCTACACCGGCCTTGTAAGACTCCTTTCTAACATTTCCCTACAGGGTGAGATCACTTCCATTGTAGATGGTGCTTTGAATCAGGATCCAATCAACCATATGGATTGAGTTGAGGGCTGCTAATGCAGGGGCGATAGGGAAGCAGTTGTGGTATCAGGGTTGGGGGCCACAGGATGAGGAGAGCACCAGGGAGGCAGGGATCCATGCAGAGCTGGGTGCTCCCCAGACATTACTGCTGTGATATGCCTGTCCCTGGGTGGCAAAGCCTCACATAGGCCCTGCATGACACTGGTCTAGGAGCTGCCCTGACACTCTCCCTCTGGGCACAGTGGGCAAGTTCTTGCAGTCAAAGGGGTGATCGCCAGCCCCTGTGACCAAGGAACCCCTGCTGCAAGGGGACTACAAGAGTGCAGGCCTCAGTACAGGTACTGGCACCAGCACCCCAAAAGGGGCAGTGGGTCCTCATATTCTTCTGACACATGTGTGTGACTGCTCCTTGGCCAGGTCTTCTGTCCATCCCTGTTCCTGAAGAGACATTGTTTCACTCCTGGCTCCATAGGCTGCTGCTCTGTGCACACTGCAGCACCTCCATATGCGCTCTCTTGAAATCCTCTCATCTGTGTCTCCTCCTGTGTCTGCTGTCTTCAAACTTATGAGATCTATCACCTCAGGGATGAAAATCTACAGAAATGTTTGAACCCTACTCAACTGTGCTAGACTGGTGACAGTCAGGATTTGTCCTTGACAAATGGCTATAAGAGAATGTCTGCTGAAAATTTTACATGACCAGTAGAATGACTGCACCAGCATTGCTTAGGTCTCTGCCCAAAATGCGTACATGAAACAAATCAGTTTCTGACTGGGAAAAAAGTGATCAGGCCCAGGACTAGTCATTGTTAACCTATGCTTGGGATTGCTTTGTGCTGACAGATTACAGAGAGAAGTGACTGGCAGTTGAATGGGACACTGCAGGGCACTTAGAAAAGGAGCTGTCAGAGGCATTGCAAGATTGTGGGGTACAAGGAGTGCTGTGCCAAAAACTAGCTGCCTCTTGAGACATTGAGCAAGAAAAGAAGAGCTCCAAAGCTCAGTTTAGCCTGAAGTAGTGACATTCATCAGAATATACAATAGAGGGCCTTCAGTAGTGCTTTTCAAACATGTTAAAAACTGCCATAAAGTGTATGGAAGAGTTGGACTGTATCAGATGAGGGAGCGATGTGAAACAATCTTGCGGTTGTGTAGATGGCAGTGCTCTTATACAAAAGCAGTGACACATCATCTTAGAATTAAGAATGTCCACTTTCATGCCTGAGAATTTAGGTGGAAAACAACACTCACTATATAAATCTTTGCCTTCTGAAGAGGTGAAAGGAAGCTCACAAAGCTGATGAAGCAGAAGTATGCTATTCATTGTTTTCCAGACCAATATCAAGAAAGAAAGATAATATTCATGCTATCATAAAGACATAGAGCAAAATAATTCTGTATCATTATGGTTGGGATGCTCACCTATATATAGATGATCTTTTCTATTAAAGCATTACCAGGCTAAACTAACAATAGTTCTGGGAAACCAGGACTCATCTACTAGATGTCCTAGTTACTGAGTTTCAAAGTAGACTGTTCACCTCCTAAACCACATTATTCGTCCACTACAGAAGCTGTGTACCATCGTCACTTGAAAAAATAAAGTTGCTCTAGTGGCGTTTTCAGGACGCCCATCGGAATAGCTTGTGCTAGGTATACTTTGAATGCATTGACTACACGCTCTCAGGAGACTTAGGCTTTATTCCACGTTTCCTGGATTTCAACATCTGAAAAGGCATCCCATTGCTCATATCAAGGTAGTTCAGGACAAGCAAAGAAAATTACTAGCTTTCACATAATATACAAAAGGTGAAAATAAGATGCCTACAACAAATTTTGGATACTAGCAGGAGCAGAGTAAAAGACTATTTTAGACGGCTTTTTTGGATGTACACGCTTAAGGTCAACCTATGTTCTGTTTAAGAGACATCATTATTTTGACTGCAGCTTCTCTTCTGAAGCCATCTGTAATTCTTTCCATTAAGCATCCTGTTCACTAATGGTTCCATCACGCATTCATGAAAAATCCCCACAACATTTAGGAAGTGTGACTTCTGAACTTGTTTTTCATAAACCTTAAGATATTATAAAGAAAGCCTACAAATACAGTGATGTAAAGCCTGATGGAAGTGATTATAATACTATATAGGAAATAAGTGTAATTTGCCAAGAAAATAAAATAAAGGATTTACTAAGAGTCACTTTTTTAATAAATATGAAAGTTTAAAGTCTATATTACCCTTTTGGCTTTTCTATATGTCTGACTGTACAGCTGTAGTAGTAGAATAGCACCTTGCATAATGCAGAAGGCATAAAAATACTTACATTCCCATCAGCAAATGACAGATTCCTATATGTGTGATTTTGCATGACATAAATACTACATTATTAAAATAAATATTAATAAATCACAGTCGATTAATGTAATATAATTTTATTGATAATAAAACAATGTAATTAATTATTTATTCTTTTTCTCTTTTATCATACCTCGAATGAACATTGGATTCTAGTCCTGATCTATTTATACGTCACATGCGCAGGTCTTAACCAGAAGATACTAGTTACTAGGACTGCCGGCCAGTTACACTTCAGTCAGATTGCTTATTTTCTTTCCTGCTACTCTGCTCAAGGAGAGTAAACCCCAGTATTATCTCATTATCTGAATACAGATAGACACTACTATATGTTCACCCTGCTAAACTGACTCTACTCTTACTTCTAAATAATGAATTGTTCTGATTTCTGGTTTAGACTATCCAAAGGTCTAGACTTGAAGGTTTATATGCAGAAGACATATTAAGGATCTTGATGAGGTTTTTGTCGATATTCTCATAAAAATAAACTTTAGGAAAAGACAGGTCATCTTTACATAAGCTCGATCCACATAGACTGTTATGCTGTCCTGTATGCACATTTTTACTTTATTCACAGATGGAATTAGTCCTCATTGCTCATGAAGATCCCATAATACAACCACATATGAACCTGTCATTGTATGGCCAAGAGTAACTTGTTTAGATCTTTTGTAGTATTGAATACCTTAGAGATGAAACTATAACCTCAACTAAATTTCTAAATTTAGTTTAGAATGTTTTCAAATGTGCCTGTAAAAATTGTAATTGTTTCAGTTCTGCATCAGAAACTGCCATTGAAATGTACAGCACACCTTCCAGCAACACCAAACCAGCTCACTTTACTAAACTATTCAGGTATTCTGGATGACACCATAAAGTTACTCTTAAACTGCACAGGCAAGCTGAAAAAACCTAATCTATTTTAAAACGTCCGAAACATAAAGATATAAATAAAATTAACAAAAAAGTACATTTTTAATTGTCTCTCAGCAATGTTACTAACACTGAATTAAAAGTCCTATATTTTGGTTTTCATCTTTTTTCATATTAGTTTCTGTCTTCTATGGTTCTTCGCATGATTCAGTGTAAGAACAGTTGCTCAGCTTTGAAGTGCAGAATCAGACATGGAAATTCAAACTTCTTGTTAGTTATAACAAGTATAAACTATATCAAATCAAGATGCTAGGATACAGAAGATAAAAGAATCACATTACCGCATTAATGTCAGCTTGTTACAGACTAGGACTACAAAATGAAGCAGAAGTTGGCTCAAGTATTATTATTTATAGGTAGTTACTATTTGTAGCTATTCTAGATAAACATTTCTGCAATGTCCTGTTCATTCATGACACGTACTGAAGACATAAGAACTCATTTCTATGAACTGACCAGTAGTCGACTCTGAAAATGACTTTGTTGTACACTGTATTTGTTTTCCGTAGCAAAGCTTTGATAGCAGGGGGGCTGCAGGGATGGTTTCTGTGAGAAGCTGCTAGACGCTTCCCCTATGTTCATTAGAGCTGCTGCCAGTTGGCTCTAAGAAGGACCTGCTGCTGGACAAAGCAGAGCCCATCGACAACACTGGTAGCGCCCCTGGCATAATTTATTTAAGAAGGGGGAAAAATGCTGCATAGCAGCAGCCGGACAGAGGAGTGGGAATATGTGAGTGAAACACCTGTACAGACACCAAGGTTGGTGAAGAAGTAGAGGAGGAGGAGGTTCTACATGTGCCAGAGCAGAGATTCCCCTGTGAAGACCACTGTGGGGCAGTCTGTCCCGCTGCAGCTCAATGGTGGAGCAGATATCCACACATACCATGGAGGACCCCATGCCAGAGAGGTGCATGTACCTGAAGAAGGTTGTGACCCTGTGGGAAGTCCACACTGAAGCACACTCCTAGCAGAACGTGTGGACCTGTGGAGCGAGGAGCCAACTCTGAAGCAGGTTTGCTGGCCAGGACTTGTGACCCCACGGGGGACCCATGCTGAAGCAGTCTGTTCCCTAAGGCCCACATCCCATGGAAGGGACCCACACTGGAGCAGTTTATGAAGTTCGAGCAGCGTGTGGGAAGGACTCATATTGGAGAAGTTCATGGAGGCCTTCCTCATTGGAANTCCATCCTCCCGACATTCACCCTTTATATTAATGAGATCACCCCCAGCTCCTTCAGCCTTTCCTCATAATGGAGATGTTCCACTCCCTTAATCATCTTAGTGGCTCTGCACTGGACTCTCTCAAGCAATTCTGTGTCCTTCTTGAACTGAGGCACCCAGAACTGGACACAATACTCCAGACGTGGTCTCACCATGGCAGAGTAGGGAGGGAAGAGAACCTCTCTCGACCTACTAACCACACCCCTTCTAACACACCCCAGGATGCCATTGGCCTTCCTGGCCACAAGGGCACATTGCTGGCTCGTGGTCATCCTGCTGTCAAACAGGACCCCCTGGTCCCTTTCTCCTTCACTGCTCTCCAACAGTTCAGTCCCCGACCTATACTGGTACCTGAGGTTATTCCTGCCCAAATGCAAGACTCTACACTTGCTCTTGTTATATTTCATTAAATTTCTCCCCACCCAACTCTCCAGCCTATCCAAGTCTCTGAATGGCAGCGCAGCCTTCTGGTGTGTCAGCCACTCCTCCCAGCTTTGTGTCATCAGCAAACTTGCTGACAGTGCATTCTATTCCCTCATCCAAGTCATTAATGAATATGTTGAACAGTACTGGTCCCAGTACCAACCCTTGGGGAACCTCACTAGTAGTCTTAAGACTGTTTTTAAGGTGAAGTAACTAAGCATGTGGTAAATAAAAAATGTAGCTGCTGTAAAGCTACGAGGTTAGACAACTTTCTAAAACGTCTCTGAACCACTGTATTACTCCTATGTTACATTACAAACTCTGAAGTGCTCCTCTGATCTTGAAGTTATAACAAGTGCATTACGGTACAATGAGGTTTAGCAGGATGATAGATTGCTGCATTTATCCTGCATATTAAATTTACTGATTATCTATGATCCAATATATTTCAGCTTCTGACCATCTGTTAGAAAAAGATTGGAAGCTTCATTATTAGGTAAGTGTTTCATAATTATTCTGAGAAGATGTCTAATATAATTTAAATGAGAAAATTTACAAGTCATTGAAGAAGTTTTTAATCTACTTGCTTTTTCCCTAATTGTTTTCAGCCAACATCTGCCATGTATGAAAAGTTAAAATAAATATATATAAAGCATCATATGCATCAAGATTCTTCCCAGTATTCAGTAAACACAGCAAATGTCCAGTACCAGTTGGTATCCACACAGAAAAGACACTAACCATATTGAATACCTTCTTCCAGCTGTTGATGCAGAGATTTAGCCTGGGGACCTGTTTGCAAATGTATTTGGTTATTTTACCATCTGTTATTTACAGACTCTGGATGCAGTCCTGGTTTCACTCATGTGATTTGTCCAAATCAAGAAGAAGCATAGCTGGGATCAATTATGTTAGTCAAAAGGTGAGAATTTGACGCTCTTTAAAGAAACCTGTAGACATGAAATGCTCAAACTTAGCAGAAAGATTCAAGTTCCTTTGAGCACTTTGTTTTCTGAAATTATGCAATTTTTTTCCTCCCTGTGAGACATGTGGTCTTACTCCGAAGGAAAATTTCTTACTGCTTAAAGCTTTCAGCCTTTGACTAAACATTTCCTCCATAAATGGAACCATTCAAAGGAGTTTAAAAATTTCTCCTAATAAAATCTTCCTGCCAAAAGAGTCAGAAGGTAGGAAGAGAAATGTTGAAGAATTTGAAGAAAGGATGCATATTCATTCTAACTTGAGTACATACATGCTGGTTTAGAAACCACCTTCAGTATTCCTCTAAAACAGGCAGTGGCTTCAACTATTTAGAAAAAAAAAAAAAGTAAAATGTAAAAAACCCCAAAACAAGCTTATAAAATTATGTAAGGGTATATGAAAACTATTTTTGTTTTCTAAGTATAATAGATACCTGAATACTTTAACATTTCTATATGCTGGAGACATTTCAATATACAAGATGTAGCAGGAAGTACATGGAGGAAACAGATGAATGGTGGGGTAAAATAAGGAAGGCTAATACATTCCTGTAAGCAGTGTGAGATGGATTTAATTATTTAGCTTTGTAGTGCAAATGGTAGTTATAAATAAAATATGGTATAGCATTGAAGTTAAAAAATAAGTCAATTCAAAGCAATACTTCTGGTTGTCTTTCTGAACTCATTCAAGACAGTGAACTGGCACATCCATATGTGTGTTGGACAAACAATTCATTAGAAAGGTGACAGAAAGCTGATGAATGCCAGAAGGGAGGCTGGAAATTAGAAATTTTATATGTCAGATAGTAGAGGAATACCCATTTTGTTGTGGAATGGGTAAATAGGCATATTTGCAAGGAATTAGTGGTAGGGCTGCTTCCAAATATCATTTGGCCAATATCAATATATTTGCTAGTCATACTATTATGTTTAGAGACACTTAAGAATAGAAAGAATGAATTACTATACTTCTCTGATTTTCTGTATAAAGTAGATTAGGCTCTACCAATCTGTAACAGTGCTGTCAGACAGTACTGTACCTCTTATTTTTATTCTGAATGTATCAAGGTTTGTATGGCAGGTTTAGTTCTTTTGTGATATTACTTGATAAATTTATAGACAAAAGTTGTAAAAAAAATATTTCCTCCATTAGAGGTACTTATGGGCTATAATCAAGACATCGACATTTTTCATTTCTCTGTATTAAACTAAAGAGGCTGAGTCTCTTAAATAGTTTACATAAAGGTATTTTCCCTGCAGCTATGGTTCCTCTAAAGTTGCTTTTAATTCAGAAGCCTGGACATTGAGTCCACCCCATAACTCAGTGTTCCAACAATGGTATCCACATTTTCTTGGGGAGGAATCCCTGCCACTGTCCTGCATCTAGTATTTCCCTGTTTCTGGCATTGCATTAGCTATTTGGACAAGAGCAAACAGCTTAGAAGATAACGGATGCAATATACTGCGTCAGGTAGACTTTCTCAAGCTGTACCGGTTGCACATTTGCTGATTTGTTTTTCAGCCTTTTTGGTAAAGCTTTCCCCAACAAACAAATTAAATGTTCAATCTTTCTACAGCAGTTCTTCAGGGGGTCTTGACTTCTCTGGAAATGTAAGTATGTAGCTTTTATTAGATCTGAAATATATATTGAATTTCTAAAGTAAAGTTTAATCTCTTTGAAGATAAAAGAGTAATACAAATCATCTTTAGTCTTATAAGGGCTTGTTACATGAAAATAATTGTATACAGGGTAGAATTTTCCCTTTACTATTCGTAAGTTACCAAATGATGCTGTCATCTTAAGGGATAAATTGCGGTCATTCCCTCAGTTGCTGCTAGGGTTGAACTGAACTTATAAATATGTATGGACACATGCTGTTTATGGTCATGAGCATCATAACATCTGAGTACACAATCTTTTGATACTTGCTACACAAACGTATTAGTTTGGACAGAACTACAAGTAAATCCCCACTGTACATCTATAAACACCTTCAAAACAAACTTCTATTTGAAAACCCAAATCCATTTGTCTGAAACTAAAGACAAGAGAGAGTCAGTCCTAAATTAGTAAATTTCCTACAGATAAGACAATAATTTCCATTCAGATGTCTAGTAAACTTGCATGTTCCTACTGAGGAACTTCTATGCCAATAGAGAGGTTAGAATTAGATTAGAAATAGGACTATATCATTATTTTGGACAAAATCAAGAGTGGTAGATTTTACGAGAAAAGTTTCTTCATGGGTCATTAATATAACCTCAAGACAATGTTCATACTAGAATTTACAATGACTTTTCAAATTGTACAGCTTCGATACATGCCCAATTAAAATATCTTTTCTACCACACTGACACATCTATTATTAATGCAGCATGAAGGGAATACTGCCAGTTTACCAGTGTGATAACCCATACAAATTCTGTCCTGGTAGAATCTGAGAAGAAAAGATGTTAAAGTATTTGGTTTACGGTCATATACACAGTTACTTCAAATTCAGTTGACAAATTTAGCAAAAATTCCTTGGTCTCCAGCTCTCTTTAATAATCAATTTCATTCATAGTATTTGTCCTTGTAACTTGAAAGTCTCATAACGTCCCAATAATGTTTTAAGGATGAAATAAGTGCATGTGCTCAGACTTTGTTTTTATTTCAACCATCTAGAGGACTGAAGCTTTTTGATCATCAAAACATACCCCTTTTCAATACGAGGAAAAACATGGAAAGGGCAAAACATTGTATTGTTGTTTAAAGATGAAAGACTTAATATCAGATAGATTAAAAGTCATACTTTAAAGCCCATAAGCATGTGTTTAAGAATAATATTTTGAACAGAGCCCAAACGACTTTCTGATACCTATGTCATGATGAGCCTGAGAACAGAATCCTGGCTTGTTCCAGTCCAGCATCTTTTCTACAGAAACACTTCTCTTATGCATGTGGACCAAGGAGTATAGTCATGTAATAATTGCTTGAACGACCAAACCTATATGAAAGCAGGTTTTAA
>WEIS01038585.1:0-19242 GCA_013389965.1 Todus mexicanus | reverse complement strand
TTCCCCCTTTTTCCCCTTTTCCCCCTTCTCTGCTGCGTTTCAATATTCAGGTGGAGAAGCATTGATTCATTTGCAATGCATTCTCTACCCCGCAGATCAGTGCCAGGCTCTGTGGAAAGCCTGCCATGGCTAGCTTTTCAAACTGCCATTTGCTTCGACTTTTCTAGTGACTTCTGCCTGTTTCAGGCATCAAAGTCTGATTCACTTTCCATTGTGACTTGTAAAATCTCGGACTATTTAGAGGCATATAAAAAATTAAAAGAATCTCTACTGGCAGCATCAAAGCCTGTGGTGTTTGAATCTTTGATATGAAGATTTCTCCTGCTTGGAGAAGAGTTCATTTTAATGCTGTGAAATAGAGCGTGATAACTGTGCTGCTGTATATACTACAGTGAGCATTATGTGCTGCTTAATAAGATGATGCTTCTGTCCAAGAGCTGTTTCATAACGAAAGATGGAAGGTGCGGTATTAGATACTAGTAACTCCCACCTAAGGCTTTTAGCACAAATTCGTCTTTAGCGTAGTTCTACTGCCTGCAGCTGGAGTTAAATTCTTTCTTCCTGGCTCAGCGCTCACTGCTTAAAATACAGCCTGTTAAATGTTGCAGTGGTCTAGATACCTTTGGAACCCGGTGTCTGCCTGGTCTTGCTCTCCAGGGAATCGAAGGAGCAGGAGCAGGGTTGAGACATGAAGTTGTGGCATGTAGCCATTGTTCTGCTTGGGTTTAGCTGCAGTACAATGGAAAGCTGAGGAAGAAAATGACCTCTTTTTCTGTAGAGTCATTTTTGAGATGTGTTAAAACACTGTAAGGTCTATAAACATGATCTGGGGGAAAGAAAGATGAGATCTTAGGAAGTAACATAGATCTGCAGAAGTGCAAAACCTACAGGACTTTACCACCAAGATTACCTGTTAGGAATGATCAAAGCCCGATGTTTCTTGTAGTACAAGCCTAGGATACAATCACTGTATTTTGCCTCTTGGTTGTTTCTGAGTTTGCAGTCTCAGGGCACGTTGTAGGCATCTTCTGGTACTTTTCTGTGCTTGATTTAAAAACCCTTTTTCCTCTCATTGTGCTTCCTACTTCAACAGGCTCAAAGCCTGTTGGCAAAGTGACTTTTACTGAGCTCAAGTAGGATGCTCACGTCTTAAGAGTGAATGTAGGTTTGACACTGATTTGATTCTGCTTTTTCTGCCTGCAGCTTATCACTCAAGCTCTCCAATAAAGGACTTTATTTCCTCAGTCAAATATTTTCCATATGACTAGATAATAGCTAGAGGCAGTGATTTTTCTGTCAGTACTTGACACTGTGGAATTTCTGTTCAGAAATAGTATGACCATCTGAAAAGCAGTCTTAAAAACAGGCACTGCATTTGTTGAGAGTGACAGGATAAAATGAAGTGATGGGGTATTTTTATTTTCACAGCGCTTAATTTGTCTCTTTTTTTTTTTTCCTCCAACAAATCCTGAAGTCACAGGGAGGTTCATTCATTGTCAGCAGACACCTTCCCTGTCAAACTGAAAGTCATGTCCCAGTTTCTCCATTAGCACTCTCTGGGACATGATGCTTGTGAAAAGCACCAGCTCAGCTGCTGAGGATGTCCAGATTTCACCCACCTTCCCGATCAACTGTAGCTGAAAAGTTCTTTCCCTGATGCATTGATGTCTTGACACTCGGCAGCTTTGTCCCAGAGGCAGCTTCGTGAAGGGGAGCCCCATTTCCAACTCTATTGAGTCAACAGCTCTTCCACTACCAGCAAACAAAGAGGTTTTTAAGTGGGTTTGTGATTAGGGACAATTGTCTGCCTGAGACACTGAACTAGCTGATGTACCAGTCACCCAGACACTCTGTGGTAATCGTGACTGATACAGTTTTATATTGAAAACAAAGCTTGGCACCATCATCTTTGTGCTGGGTTTATGCTAGTGGAGGGCCATTGATTACGGCATGGTTAAACCTGATCGGTACAACAAGGAGAGGAACTGAAGGTACGGAATTAATGCTAGATAAAACCGCAGGTGTGAAAAGCTCATTTAAAACTATCAAACCATGGAGTAAAGAAATGTGGGAAAGAAATTACACCAGTGCCAAAGAGCAGTATGAGTAGGAAGATAAGGGGAGAAAGTTATTGGCCTGACAGCCCTTCAGTGAGGAAGGGAAAATACTGGCTTAAAAATTGAGCCTGATAACAAAGTAGTATCTAATGACTCTGCATGCAAAAGCAACTTTTCCTTGAAATGCTAGTTTTATATTCTAATGCAGAAGAACTAGGTAGTAGCAGAGGAAGTTGATTTCAAAGGGAATATTAATTTGGAACAATTTAAAAGTCCAGCCAAAGATCCATTTAAATTAATGCATTTTTAATGGAAATTAATCTGCCATGTGTTTTGTTAAAACAAAATAACTTGGTCAGTCGCTCTAAATCTGCGTGTGTTCAAAGTAGGCTATGAACATTAGAAAGGAGTAAAACAAAAATTAGAGGAATTCACTCCAGAGTGTGAAAGGGTCCATCTACACCGATGGCTGGTGGCTTCACCTGTGCTAGAGAGCTGTACGCTTGCAGAGATTTAGTAGAAAATGAGACTGACAGGCCTAATGCCTTCGGTGTATCACAGGAGCCTAAAAGCATGCCAAGCTTTTCACTTTGTTGGGAAAAGCAAGTGGGTACATGGCATGAAGGAGACGCCAGAGCTGAAGGACACAAGCAATGGCTGAGCCAGTAAGTGTTCTTTGATCTCGGCACATCTGTTGCCTTTGAGATAACTTCATGAAACACGCAGAGCCTTTTCACCATCCCTCCAGCTCAGCTTTTGTCCTTGCTGTGAGACAGCCGTGAGCTGGAAGAATTTCCACTGTACTGATGTTTAAAGGCAACAGTCAGGTATCCCCTGTTGTGACCGGGATAACTACAGTCTCTGCAGATGGTTCTTAGCTGGTCTGAGCACTTCCTACTTAAATATTTGGCTTTTATGCCCTTTGCTTTCCAAGCTTTTGTCTGATCCTAGGAAGGTAACCCCAAGGCACGTGCTAACCCTTGACTCGCAGCATCAGAGCCTGTGCCAGGACCTTCAGCTTGTTGCTCCACAGATGTTTGCCTTGCTGCCTCTGCTTTGGTCTCTTCACTACAGTTTGACTGCTGAGAAACTATGCTAAGGGGTGAGATGAGCCATTCATGGCAAAGGGAGGTGGAGAAGGAGCACCCTGTTTGCTGTGCTGGCTATTTCCTCCTGGCGATGCTGGCATTGGGTAGGATTCAGCCCCAGAGTGCTCCTGGGGATGCTTTGCAGAATCTTGTCGAGGGCTGTGGAGCTGAGCAGGGCTGATTTAGAGAGAGGAGAGGATCTTGAAGTTAAGGGTTAAATTCTGGCCAGCTGGACTTTAAGTAGCTGGCAGCATTCGAAGACAGTGGACAAGTGGGATGTGAGAAGCCAGAATATGCAGGCACTGGGAATTGTGGGTGGTATTGAAAAGCCAAATACAAGAACAGAAGGATGTATTTTAATGTATATTTCCACTGCAGTTGCAAGCACAAATTGTGAAGGGGGGGAAGTGCATCTCGAGAGCAACATATGTGTTAGCGTGTGCCTCCATCGAGGTATACAAGCATGGGATTAATGTCTATTTAACATAAAGCTGAAGGTTTGGTATACAGATGGTAGGAAGTTGGGCAACAGCATGTGTAACTTGTAGCATAGATCTGTCTCAAACGAACACTATCACCTAGCGTTGTTTCTCGCTAAATGTTACCCTTCAAATCCATCCCTAACCCGCTTGCAAAGCTGCTGAGCTGCCTCTTCAGCACAGCCACACTCAGGAAATTATAGCCCAGTGAGTCTGGCCCCAGTAAGGCTCGATAAGAACCTAGTGGCCATAAAATGGGATGAGAACACGGAGCAGTGGGGGAAATAGGAGTTGATAAAAATCAGACAGTGTGGCTAAATCTTGTGAGAAAAATGTAGTGGGGTTTCTCTCCCCATTAAGGTGATGAGGCAGTGGCAAAGTCACACGCAGGAAACAGTGGACGCAGATGTCTCTAAAATACTTGCAGCAGCGAGGCACAACAGACTGCTGGGCAGGATTAAGAGGTACCTAATGTGCCTCGGAAATACCAATGGAGAAAATGTGACCAGCGTGCTGAAAAAAACATTATGTGCAGATTTCAGGGCCACGCACAGACAGGTGATAAGCAGAATCTCATACCACACTGTGCAAAATAAATACTATTAATGCTGTTTGCCAGGTGGGGATACAGAGGCCCAGTGAGGTAACATGGTTCAACAAAAGGCAGAGCAATGGAACTGGAAGTAACTCTTTCCCAATTAGTTTCATTAGTGTGATGTACTGTGACTGTTTGGGTACATCCCTGCTTATCCAAATAATTTTGGGATACTGAGAGAGGAGATGAGGCTTTCTGGTAAAACTCGCTCTACATTCAGGTGATTTTGTGTCACAATTTTCTGCTGTTACTATTTATGATGATTGTCTTAGTTCTGACCAAGCCTATCTTGGAAGAGAATTTATTTTTCAATCTGCTGTTACTGAGGTGAAATGTTTTAGGAAAATATCTGACCTCACTGATTATGTTGTCGCTCTGTCTTTTCTAAAGCTTAGGACACTGTCTGCTTTATGAATGCAATTGAAATCAGCACTTTTATTCTCTCCTCTCAGTTTGCTCTCTAAAATTAAAGGCTCTTGTGCTCTGAGTGGAAGCAGAGAGTGGTAGTATGCAGCACTTCAGCTGCAGCTGCCTGGCTGGGGGACCTCTCAACTGGTCTTCACAAATTTTCTGCCAAGTGGGGACAATAAAGCTTCTCTAAGATGCCCTGCTCATGCATGGCAGTGGAGCTGGGAAGTGACTTGCAAAGTATCTGCTGTGTTTAGTCCCTTTGAGCCTCTCTGTAGGGGGCATAAAACAACCACTTGAGCAGAATCCAAAGCCCTCTCTTCAGTTCCATGCTTTTTACTTAGTGGATCATTCCTGTGTTTTTCATTGTATTTAAAATTAATCTACTTGTAGATCCCTGGTTTTAGCTGAAGTAATCCCCAAGTTGTCCTTCATGGGCTCTATTACTTCACAAATGATCCTCTTAACTAATCACTGCTTATTTTTATAGACTTTTCCTTATAATATACTTGATAATTCTGTGATATATTGGTCTATAACTTACTGAAGACTAATTTTTTCTTTTCCAAGATCTTATTGTTGATTGTCCTGAATGAATTTTGCCTGGCAGCTGCTGATATTCCTTTAAAATTTCCTTTGGCAGACCTGACTTTGGGGTTTTGTACTCACGGACTGCAGACAGGTCATGTCAGTGGTATCCATCCTGTTGAGTGCTTACCTGTAAATGGCTTTAATAGTAGGGTTTTCACAAGGGGTTAAATACCAGGTCTGTCAGTGAAAGGGTTTATCTCTAATGTAGGGCAGCATGAGTGAGGATTTGTACTGACCTAACTCTTCATCTCAATTATGGGCACCAAAGCTTCGTTTCACCCCAAGAGCTGCAAAAGGTGCGTTGTGAGTGTTCCATGAGGGAGGTTGCAAGGCAGAGTTTCAGTCACTTGCCTGAAGTGATTGAACAGTTCAGCAGCAGAGCTCAGAGCTGCTCCTGCAGGTGTGTGTCGTGACACCTGTAACTAGCTGTACAGTTGGAAGGACAATACAAAGACTGGGAGAAGGTGACTGGGAGAAGGTGACTGGGAGAAATGTCTTTGAGAAAACAAGTTCCTACCACAGGCTGAGGAATGCTGGAAAAGGGATTTATCCAAACGTTCTGTGGAGGTGATAAATGTTAGCAGGAACCTGATGCAGTGCAGCCTTTAACTCTGAGACTTTTGAATGAAGTCAGTGTCAAGGCAATGTTTTCTGTGCTTGTGTAGCTTCAAATATGAAGGCTCCATGAGCTTCTAGCTTTGGTTAGGAGTTCGGCTTTGGCTGGCGGGCAGTGTTGCCCACCATCTGATCTCTGTGGACTTACGTGCCTTGAGAAATGAACAACTTTTTATTGTCCTTTGAGACGGGATGTTTTAAGGATGCAATTTGTCTAGAGACTGAAAGAGGCGTCTGGGAGCAGGGACCTTCAGAGGTCTGAGTTGGCTGCTTCACAGTGAGTAGGTCATTAGCCCAGTGCCAGCTGCGTCTTCTTGCTTGATTGGTGCAGGCATTTACCTGGGTTGCACAACAGGAACAGTATGTGAATAGGCAAGTAATTGTTTAGAATGGCTTGTTTAGTCTCACAAGGCCTCTTTTGGTCATACAAAGTGCCAACAAAGGAGCAAAGTGCCTAGAGGTTACTGTTTCCTTCAGCTCCCACCTGAAGCTTCTCCACTAACTCAAACAGGTTTGGGTTGCAGTTGTGCTGATGGCCGTGTGCAGAGAGCATTGAACAAGGGCAGAAGTGAATCCCTAGTAAGGACATTGTGCAAGCTTCACCCTTTGATCCTGATGCTGTGCAGTGTTGTGCTCTATATGTGACTGGCAAAGTGCATGAGTGTGCCCATCTGCACATCGAGACCTTTCTACCCCACCCGTGGCCATTGGGTTGCTGCCCCTTATGCTCAAAATAGAGCTGTCGCTTAGGGAACCCCCCTCCCTCCAGCCACTAGTGCTGGTCTGCACGGTGGAGATAGCGTTTGCATCTGGTATGGAGCGTTTTGCTGCCTACAGTTATCTTCGGTATCGAACACATCTGTTTGGACAGTTCTCTGAGTCATTAATCCAGGAGAGTATCGAGAGTTTCTTCCCAATTGTCTCTGTACTCCCTTGTCCTGTGAGTATATCCATGGACTGATTTTTCATCCGCCTGAAGGATGAGGCTCTGTTCAGCTCCCTGGCAATGCAGGATGCAGAGGCATGGCTTGTGCAGCTGGCTGATGTGTATTCCTTGTGACCACCCGGTCCTGACAGTGAGACCCTTTCACGGGGTTGTGCTGTTTCTTGTTGCTCTCAGATTCATGCCTGCGTCCGCTTTTGCACAGGAGTTTGCATTTCTATGTCCCGCTGACATGCTGTAGCGGCCTGTCTCAGCTCCTGGCTCATGCACACGTTTGCTCTGTCTCCTTGTGATGTCTCCTGAGCCTCCTGCTTCACAGGTGAGTGACTGTGGGGAACAGCAGCACTAATTCCTCCTCTCCATCCTATTACCCTGCTGCTCACCTCCTTGGGAGAGGATGGAAAGGACTCATGTCCGAAATACTGTGAAGGGCAAGGCCACCCCCCAAGTCTCCATCTTGTTCAACCAACACAAAGTCATTATTCAAACCTCTCTTTCTCCTGAATAGTTTTGATACCATCTTTTTTGAACACAATATCCTCAGAGCTGTTTTACCATTTGGGCCCTGGATCCCTGCTCCTTGTCACTTTATTTTTACCTTTCCTGGCTTGATTATTGATGAGAGCAATTTGCGGTACGTACCACTTTGTTCGTCGGAAACAAACTAGGTGTGCAAGAGAGAAAAGTGCTCAATCTCCTACTGAGAGGAGGGGAATAATGTGCTTCCAAATCCCTGCACACATGCACTGTCATTGATTCATGTTTCTGCGGACAACTCTGTCATTTGCATACAAATGACTGAGGTTCTTCCAGGCTTCGCTGCGCCTCGGGCTGCATCTGGGCTTCATGTTCATGCTATGGAACATGTTGCCAATCTGTATCTGTCACTGCTACTTAATGAAAAAGCTAAACATCGCTTCTCATGCAGGCTCCTCTAATGGTTTCATTTTAATTTGTGTGTTGCTGACTGATTTTCTGTTTAGGATATGATAAATAAAAATTAAACATTCAGAGCAGGTCTCTCGCTAGCGATGTCAACATGTTTTGCACATTTAACTTATGCCTCACAACATCCCTGCAATCTGCTTTTTTCTGTGAGAGAAACTGAGGCAACCAGAGGTGACCAAGGAAACAAAGTCCTGATGCTGGAAGCAAATCTGCTGCTACCAGCACAGGGTCACTGGGCATGGCCCAGTTTACATCTCTGTGTTCCAGCCAGGGGCTGGTCTGAGTTACCAGGGCATGGATCGAAAGCTCTGGAAAATCTAGTGGTAGTGATTTAAGGCAATCCCATCCATGACTGTCTGCTCTGTTCCTCTGCCGGACACAAATATCACTGCAGCAGAGACTGTGGGAAGCAGAGTACTTGGTACATCAGCTCCTCCACTCTGAGCCTCATGTTCCATTATAAACCTTCTTTTAGCTAAAACACCTGACTTTGCGAAGGACTGGTTCAAGTGGGGTGGAATTTCTTCTTTCTCGGCTTTGTGCTTGGGGTCTTCTCATTCGAGAGGTTTCTGTAAGGTTTTGTTCCTACAAGTCATTGGAATGGAAACAAAATGTTTCCCTGGACATTGAGCTGTGCTGCTGCTGAGGTATGTGCAAGGGATGCGTATGCAGAAGGATCTGCTCCTGACATCAATGGTCAGCGTATAAACGATGTTAATGTTCAAACTCGAGAATTTTATGCTGAAGGGGAATGGCATTTTCATGTGCTGCTCAATACCCGAGTTTTTAAACATTCCTGGGTGTTAGTAAGTGTTAAATAAGTGCTGTCGCCTTGGAGTTTTCTCACAGAAATGCCTGTTCCTTTTCAAACCTGAAATGTGTGGATGGAAATGTTGTGGGGATTTAAGTTCAAGGTACAGGCTGCACCTTTCATTTCTTGTAAAGGTCACTCATGTAAGTAGGAATAGCTGTTTGTAAGCAATGTTATCTGCTGGCAGTACAGGTTTCATGGACGTTTCGCCAGAAATAATTACCTCTGTGGATATTGTATTCAGTACTGCCGTTGCCAGAGACCTTTAAAATGGGTGTACCCAGATCGGCTTTGATAAAATGGAAGAGAAACACTATGGCGTAAGACTAAGGGCAGAAAATTGTGATTCAAGACTCCACTGAAGCCAAGGAGATCATTAGGAATTAATTAAATGCCATTACTAATTAGGAGCAGGCCACTTACAAATTTCCTCAGACCCTGGAGGTCCATGGATTTCAGGACAGTCTCATGACTGACTGCAGTGATGTAGAGTCTGGCTTGCCCTTTAGTCTGTCAGTGCATTTATCAAGGATGAAAGTGCTCACAGAGGACACTGGATAATCTCATCTAATTCTAAATTAAAACATTTGTACCACCAAACCACTAAAATGCTATAAATTCACAAATGACCTCCCAGCTGTAGTGCTGTAAAAAATCCTAAATGGAAATCAGCCCTTCACTTCTTGAAAACAAAACAGATAAATACATTGAAAGGCCCAGTAACAGTTTGTGAATGTAGGAGATCTATGCAGTAAAACTGGCACTTGCTGCCTCAGTGGTGGATCAGTAACAAGGAAAAGCCTAACAGAGTTTTTATATAGGTGAAGCAGCTTGGGGATGCGTGTAGCACATCTACAGAGCTCTGTTCAAAAGGCAGAAGCCCCAGTCTCAGCCTTGGTCATGAAAGCCTAGAAGGGATGTTTGATTCACTCTCTGAGCAGCACAGCCCATAAAGGAGCCTGTCTGGCTACAACTCGCTCTCAAACCTGTCACTGGCACCAACACAAACCGTCTTGCTGTGGGATGCAGGCTGGTTTGGCTGCTGAATGGCAACATTGACCCAAGGAACCAGTTGGGGCCTCCTGAGCCCAGCCTGAATTGCAGGCTGAGGTTGGAGAGATGCTCATGGCAAAAGGTGAGGCCCTAAGGGTGCTTGGTGACGTTGTCACTCGAGTCTGGTTGAAGGCTCCATCCTTGTGTGACAAGTGACTCTGTTCTACTTTGTTTACATGGCATTTGATGGAGGAAAAGCAAGATATGAATAAGGATATACAAATATGAGCTGTAGGGGCTAGGTGCACGGTTCATGCTGCCTTCTTAGAGAGCCTGGTTTAGTTAGACCTCTCTGTGGTCATGGCAGGTGAGCGAGACTTTTGTGTTACTGAGGAAATTAATGGCTAATTAAAAATTCTTTAGTTGTATTAGTACCAGATGTTTCACAAAGCACTCTTATAAACATGTGTCCAGCTGCCTTGGCGAAATCCTGTTTGATAAGGCAGAGTCCTACTGGTCTTCAGTCTGAGAAAATATACTTGACAAAGTTTTAATTTTTGGATCAAGTTTATGTAAATGTTTATTGGATTAATAGTACTTTACAGTAACCCCAGAAACACTCTTCTACTTCATGAATACAAGCAGCGTCGTTATACACAGCAGCAGCCTCTGAAGATGGATGGCAAATCTCAGTTTGATTTTCAATTATGTGTTTGTACTCTGTTTGACAGATAACTTTTTCATGGTGATTTATTCTTCCTCATAATTACATGTAGCAATTAGAATATCTTATATATTATGCTGGCGTTTTCTTCTAATGATGCTGTAGTTGGATGATCTCTCAGACACCTGTTTCATAAGAGAGTGAGCATCGGAATTAACTCTCCACCACACCGGTCTTGGTTTCTTTCCTTTTTTTCCCCCTTTTGAACCATTTTAGTCTCGTGGTATTAGGGAACTTCCATTGTTTTCCCAGGATGTTCCCTATCCCCGGTTGATTGTTGATCTTCATCTAAGTTACTTGCAGATCTGATCGGTTGGCTCGCTTCCTTCTGCTGGGCAGCATCCTCCCTCCTCCTCTGTCTCAGAAAACAGATGCTCTGCTGTGTCCCTTTTTCATTTCACCATCGCTGCAAAATAATGGCCAGAGATGGAAGAAGCGTCCAGAGAACTGAGCACCTGGCAACATTAGCAGCACTGCCCGCGGCCGTGTTTCCTCTTGTCCTTGGCCTCTTACAAAGAGCTTTCCCTGCTCGCTATGGCAAAGCAGGTACTGCAGTGAGGGTGAGAGTTCCCAGCTGGAAATGGCTGCTGGCAGAATGTTCGGCGTCAGGGCTGGTACGCAGGAGAGAGGCATGGCTGGGTGTCTATCTTCCATGTACAGTTATTACACAAGTAAATTAACTGTAAACACGCATCTCTGCAGTGAATGTGTGTGTCAGAATACCCAGTTTGCACGGAAAAGGTGGTAGTGCTTGCACATACCAGGTAGGTGCACGATTACATGGTTTAAATGACTGAACACGCTGATACACTTAAATTCTCACGGTTGGTGTCTTCCAGCACTGGAGCAGAAGTGTGTGGAAGGAAGTCCAAACACAGCCAGACTGGTGATGTTCGAAGTCTCATCTTCTTATCTCCGACACTGTCAGAGCCGTGCTGCCAGCATTTTAATGGGGTGCTCCCAGGGAAGGGTCCAGTATCTGGTGGCTCTCTGGTGGTTTGTGAAAGGCAGAGGGACGGGAGTTTCGGGTTACTTCCCACCATCTGCACTGCAGAAATGTTAAGCTGAGACTGGGCAAGGCCACAGCACTGCAAAGCACCTCTGATGGGTGGCAGCTGGGCTGCACTGGCCCTTCTTCACCTGCTGCAAAAGTGATACCTGCAGCCTCGCTGCGGCAGCTGGGGAGCAGGAGAGCAGCGCGCTGGGGAAGCGGCGACCTGCCCTGGAAGGCTGAAAGCCTGAGCAAGAAGCAGTAAATGTAACATTTCATTATTGCAGCTGCAAAAGAAGACAGCTTCCATAGGTTTTTGTCACTGTGTGTAGAGCTGGTTGAAAGCTTGGGAGGTGAGGTGTGGTGTTCTTTGGCTATAACATGTCCTCTTGGGTTCCTCTGGAAAAGAAGATGCAGCGTGTGCATACATGTGTACATGTGCATTTTCTTTCCCAACCAGCTTCCCTTGGCTGAAGGAGACCCAGATACCTGCTATGAAGAGCCACAGTAATGTGAGTTCATTTCTTTGTTTTCATTTTCAAATTCTTTGTGAAGACACAAGAGCCCATAAGCTTCATTTCAAAAGCAGAATGCAGAGTCCTGTCTCTTAAGTCCAGGGGCTGGTGTTGTTAAAGGGAGGGTCCTACCAGCTGCTGCAATGTCCTTCTGACTTGCGGGGGAGTTGCTGTGTCCCTGTGCTCACTGCTATTCCCCTCAGTTTTCTGCAATTATGCTGCAAATTCTGCATTTGTATGCTGAAAGCCCTAAATGTTTAATTATATGAAAAGGCTTGTTTGATTTGATTAGCCCGGACTTACAAAAGCATCTGGAGAAAGTATCTTCCATCAAGGAAGCTGTTTTTGACAGAAGAACAGGATTAAACAGGCATTTAGAGAGTTAAACCCTGGTTTCTTTTGGAGGTGTAGCTGGAACGGAGACCTTAGACCAACAGGATCTGCTGCTCAAAGCTGCCTCAGCTGGTGCAAATGGACTCCAATAGACTTGGAGCAAAACCAAGTACTTACAGTCTCGAGATTTGACACAGACACCGTAGATGTCTTCAGGGCGTGACCAAAGAGGAATCAAAACCTTCTGGTTAGCCTTTGCCTGTGGCCCATGGGACAGAGAGGGAGAGTCAGAGCGAAATGGAACAGAATTACAGTACCCGTGCTGTGATTGATGTTGGTGTTGAAAGGGGAGCAGGGCTCTCCGAGCTGCCTGCCTGATCACAGGCTCTAACCTGCCTGGCAAGCCTCCGCTTTAGACTCTCATGGCTGGCAGCCAGAAATGTGAAATCTGGGACAGGTGACATTGTGTAGGTTGCACATACCTCTTCTGTTGTCTTTTTAATGGTGCTGCCAGCACCCTGATGTCATTTTCTGTGCATTTGGCCCATGTTCCTTTAGGGAACTGATAGCTTCAATATTCATCCTTTCTTTCTGCTTGTTTTTTGTGGGGGGAGAAAGGGAGGAAGAAGGGAGAACTTAAAAAAAAACAAAACTGAATGATTGAGATAATGCAGGCTGTACCAAAAGCTCTGGGATTCACAGCAAAGAGTTACGGTTCAGGTCAGTTTTGATTTCTAGAAGTCAGCCTGTGTTTAAATAGCAGTTCAGAATCGCTCCTTTAAAGCTTTGCTTTGTTCCGTGACCATTGCCTTAAAAAAAGCAATGTTGAGAGAGTGCGGTAGGTCCGGGTTTAAGCACAGCACGCCGCGTGTTTAGGCCTTCAGAAAAAAAGCTTGTTCCCTGAACGGCCGACTTTATGAGGTCTAGTTTCCTGCAGGTTTGGTTTTCTGTTTGTCACCTCCACAACCCCTGGCTCCTCCATGTCTCTCTCTCTCTCAATCTCTGGCAGACAAGAAGGGAGATAGCAAGCAGGAGTCTGTGGGTGCTGTCTGATCAGCTGCCTGCCCATGGCACCTCCACTGAGCTCCTTTGGGTGTTCCCCCACTGCACAGACAGAGTGGGAACTAAACTATCTCCAAGACTTCGATCCTTCTTCCAAGTCTGGGTGAGGACGGCTGATGAATGAAGTGCTGTTGGGGGAGAGTGGTGTTGCTGAGGAAAGAACAGACTGAGATAGGGAGGTTTATTTCCCAAGGAAACGATGCTAAAAAAGTAATGCAGTTGGACAAACGTACCCACAAAGTTTAGTAACTCTTTGCAGTCCCTGTGTACAGCACAGCATGGAGCAGAAAGTGCTGCTGCTCCTCTGTGCGCTTGGGACTCTGCTGAGGACTCTGTGTCCCTTGCCATGTCACTGAACACGGTGCCCTCAGATCCATCCCAGGTGAAAGGCAGAGAGTGGAGCACGTTCCCTGGTGGATGTCGGGCTCTTCGGGTTAACTCTGGCCTCGTGGAGGGGACTGCACAACGGGGCCTCAGACTTGGCTGAGGCCTTTGTGTTTCTGGAACACAAACAACAACTAACTTTCAGTTCCTGATAGTCTCAGTATGTATCTATTTACATAGCTGTTTGGTCCATAAATGTTTCTCCTGAAGGCTCTTTCCAAAGCGCGCAGAGTACGTAAGGCTGATGCTGTGCTGTTGCTGTCCGTTTCTCCAGCTTCGGGTTCCTTTCTGAAGCAAATTTAAGCACCTGAATCCAAGCTGATGAGCGGTCCTGGCAGTATTTGGGAGCTCTAAAAATGAGCATTAGGATTTTTGATATCGTTCCCATTTCTAACTGGCAACCGAGGGAAAGCTCTTGGTGTGGAGACAATTAAGAAAGCGCATGGCTAAGTGATGGTTGTGCCTCTTGTTTTGCCAAGCAGGGGCAGGTCAAATGGTTTGGGTGGAAAACAAAAGCCAGCTCCGATTGGCAACAGGCTCAGCACAGCGATCCCACCTCCTCGGCATCTCTGTCACTCCGAGCATGTCCTTGGAGCACCTCACGGCGCAGCATGGGGTCGTGCCGGGTGGCCCGACACATCTTCAGGGAGAGGTGAGAGAACCACCAGTGTGCCTCCCTTGAGGGGGGATGAGAGGAGGTGGCCAAGGGGAGGGCAAAGCGAGCCTGGGGCTGCTGAGGTCACAGCGTGCTGCTTTAAACTACGCTTTCTGTGCCTCAGTTTCCCTTGCTATGAAAATAGCGGCTCCGAGGCCAGTCGGTGGGGATGGAGGGTGCCTGGTGGGAAGCAGAGTGCAGGGGAGGGCGGGTGCTCGGGGCTGAGCTGACCCTGCCTCGGCTTCCCTAGCCCGGGGGCAGCGCCCGGGGCGGGCAGGGCAGAGCTCGATGGGAGCGGAGCAGAGCCTGGGGCAGGGGGAGCAGAGCCGGGGCAAGGGCAGAGAGCGGGGCGGACACCCGGGCGCGGTGCGGAGGGAGCGGCGCTGGTGCGGAGCTGAGCGGAGCTGTCCGCGCCGCGGGTGCTGATCCGGGGGTGCGGAACCTGCGCCCCGCCCCGCGGAGCTGCCGCGGGAGCCCCGGCAAGTTTGTGGCGGCGGAGAGCGGGGCTGAGCCCGGGGAGCTCCTCCGGGAAAGGTAAGGGGGGCTCGGCCGCGGGGGAGGCGNTGTGGCACACTGGCTGAAGAAAAGCCCAAGTATAGTTCAAAATCATCAATCACAGAAAATAAAATGTATAGTTTTTCAGGTAGACAGAATGTGTGATCAGGCCAGTCCAGTCATGCCAGTGTCCCCCCAAGTGTGAGATATGGACATGGGGATGTAGGTTTAGGTTTGATTCCTCCTGTGAACACAAGAATAAGGTCTGGGATGCAGAATATGAGGGTTTCCTGGTAATGTACCTGTGGCAGCAGCTGCTTGGAAAACTTCATCTCATTTTGAAGTCTGATTAAATTGAGGGGAAAGGAGCTTTCACAGTCTGTCTCCTTTCAGAACAGAGTCTGAGCAATGGAGCTTAAATCAAATTCAGCAGCAGCTTTGTGTGCCTGAAGAATACGTGGCCAAGCAGTTTGATTTTTAGAGGGCTGTGTTGTGCTGGCTGGGTAGCCCCTGATGAGACATTCTCATCTGAAGTCCCTCCCAGAGGAATAAGAGATTTAGTCTTGATTGAGCGCAGTCACGTTTTTGAGATGTTTTTGAGTTGGAAGAAGACTCCAGCAGCTGTTTCTGTCTCACCTGAGGGAGCAGCTCAGAGAGGGGGCGGCCTTTGGGCAGGTTTCCAGCAGGCAGGCAGAACCAAAATGAGTTTATGAGTTGGTGGGGAAGCAGGTTACTCACTGTCTTGTTTTCACAAGGGTAATGACCATGTAAGCATCTCCTGGGGTCAGGTGTGAAGAGGTCCCAGCATCCCCCTCACAGAGGAGCTCTGACAAGCTCACCACCTTCTCTTTCACTTTGAGGGGTAAAGGCTTTACAAGTCCCCAGCAAAAGCAGCAGGGGAAAGCCAGAGATTTTTACAATAGTTTTTGTACTGATCTTAGCTTCACTTGCCCATACGCTGCAGAGCTACCTGAAGTTTGCAGGATCTAGCCTGTGATTTACTTCCAGACACAAAAATGATAGCTCTCCTTATTTCTATAAAACTGATATATTGCCATGTGTCAATGACATCAGCATATCTATCAGTGCGAGAGATGCGTTTTTATCGTTTCCTGTATTACAATGAGAGATGGGTGCTTTGCAACGAGCTCAAGCACAACCGGAAAAATAAGGCCTATCCCAAGTAATATGTCAGAAATAGAAGTTCCTCTCCCTTGGATTATTGTTACTTTTTGCCAGTTTGATCTCACAGGACACTTGCAGCTCCCCTGATGTATTACAGGATGGAGACTGCCAAGGGTCTGAAGGAAACAAAGTCCTGCAAGCGTTGCCAGTTCTCTCCTTCCTTTGCTGCGTGTGTGCACGCACGCTGAGGAGCAGGAACAATTCCTCCCAGACTGTTTGTGCTGGGCTTTGCCCTGTCTCGTCCCCAGTGCAGCTGTGTGACCACAGTCCCTCCTTTTTCCCAGACTCCGTGTTCTTAATACATGTGTGCTTTGTTAAAGTGTCTCAGAGGTGGTGTTCATGTGCTGTGTTCAGCGTGTCCACTCCCAGAGGCTCCTGAGGAAGAATGAAATACAGCCCAGGGGAGAGTTACGCATTAGGAGAACTTCAGGAGTTATTTCCCTGTCTCTAAATGAAGGTTGTTTCCAATTAGGTTAATGAAGGACGTCATTCTCATGGCCAGAGTCACTCAGCCTGTTACAGGGATGTATAAATCGCCTGTCTCTGCACACGGGTGCTCTTTACCCTCCAAAGAGCACAGGATAGTAAGGGAGGTTGTTTTCACTGGGCTGTGAAGCATATAGCATCCAGGTTGCTCTGTGGAGGAGATGAGCCCAGCAGCCTCCTTCCACCCCCAGCACTATGTCCTCCTGCCCACCTATAGCACAAGGGGGGCTGCTGATCTCCAGCACCTCTTCATCCTCCTCTCCTGCTGGATTCACTCTCCTCTGCACCAAATTTGCTCCCAGAGTGAGTGACTCCCAGTCCCATTCCTGGGTGTCACTGCACCCTGGGGTGTCCCTCCAGCACTGACCCCTCAGCTGGGTCTCACTCAGCTTGCACCATCTCAGGGCTCTCATCACCAGCAACTTCACCTCCCTTCCTTGCAGGCTGTTGAGTACGGGCATGGTCAGAGCAACAAGCAGGGCTGAAGGCACTTGTATGACCACGAGCCAGCCCTGCCCAACAGTGTGTGCATTTATCCCAAAGGCAGAGGCTCGTATCTTAGTGCACACATCCAAAAAGATGCCTGTGGGCGCTCCGCCCTTTTTTTTTTGCTGTTTGTGGTTAAAGGGAGTCACTTTATGAAGAAATTCTGAGGAGAAACTTAGAAGCTGATGATTATGTAGCAATACCTCCTCCCTCCTTCCCTTTCCGCATCCACAGTGTCATACTGCGGGTCTAATAACTTGGTGGTTTTCTAATAGATTTAACCTTAGCATCAATTAAAATGCTTCGGCACACAAGGAGAGAGAGGTGGGCTCCTAAGGACGTTCACCTTGGAAAGCACATTGAGATTGGATTTTCGTTAGCTGTGAAATTAAATACTCTGAAGTATCTTTTTCACACTGACAATTACAAATATGCATCAGAGTGATGTTTTCACCCTGCCCTGCCTGCTCCTCCTTGTGCTGGTGAGGAGGAAAGCCTGTTTCCTCATGAACTGTTTAGAGGGTAGCCTGAAAAAGGGCAAATTTGGGCTCCAACCTTTTCTGATGGAGAAACCTCACCAGAGAACTTTTCTGCAGCATCCCATTGGGTTCTGCCTGCTCCCTTCACTTAAGCCTTAGATCCCCT
Source organism: Todus mexicanus (assembly GCA_013389965.1). Classification (NCBI taxonomy): domain Eukaryota; kingdom Metazoa; phylum Chordata; class Aves; order Coraciiformes; family Todidae; genus Todus; species Todus mexicanus. The sequence goes on along the minus strand of WEIS01038585.1, from coordinate 1,753 downwards.
AGCTCTCTGTCTTGCAGCTGGCCATCTCCCACTAAAGCCCAGGTTTGCCATTGCTTTCTCCTAAAATAGAATGACTCAGCCTGCCTGGGCAATCACTCTGCTTGGTGCGTTTTCCCATAGGTGCTTGTGTATCAAACCCCAAGGGCTAGCAGCCTCTTCCAAGCTGGCAGATAATAGCCAAGGTTTAGTTTCTTAGGAAAGCACACACTGGTGTTAAATGAATGCTTTGTTTTGCACAAGAAAAGATTGGAAAAATCCCAGGTGTGGTGGTCACGTCTCCAAAAATTGCGGCAGGAAGCTGATTCGTACTAGGAAACCCAAACAGAAGTGGTTAGACCTCCCGACTGTCAATGTTTGGCTTCACGCTGTCCATACAGTGTCACAGACCAGACTTTCCAGACCCATGCAGAAGGATGGGGCATTTCAAAAGGGTACAGTGTCTCTTCCTCATTGTCAAAAGCCAATAAATGAGGTGAGGAAGGAGGCAAACGTGCCGCTCAGCTTTCTGAGAGCCTCTGTCAGTTTAGCAGGATGATGTAAACGGAGCTTAATTTAAAATCATATTTGCATCAAGCTGTCAAACCAGTAACCTGGGCAAAACACGTCTCAAGGATGTGGGAGGCTGCCAGCAGCGCAACAGCTTTGGCCATGTCTCCTAGGGCGAGCGAGCCAAAACCTGCCTTGCTGTCGCTCCTTCTGCCTTCAGTGCACAGCCCCTCTTTCAGTGCAGCACACATTGGCTGGGACTGTTTTGCTCAGACCAGTTCTCTTGCTTTCTGCCATCTGTTTTCACGAGAGGAGCAGGAATCATCCAGAGAGGCCTGAAGTTCAACAGAGTGAGCTGAGAACTCTGGATGACCGTCGCAGCTCCCATTAACAAAATTAACCTGGCCCGCAGAGGCAACTCTGTCATACTCATGGTATGTAGGCACTGACCATAAAAATATTTGATTGCTTAACATCAGATGCTTGAGATAGTCCCACTTGCTACCTTTCAGCGAGCCTGTGTGAGCTGTAAACACCCCATAGGCTGTGTGCCTGCCTAACCCAAGAAAGACATGAAATAGGCCAGAGAAACCATGGTCCATCGGTATTTGGCTGTATGGGCCAGTAACATGGAGAGTAAAGAACTATTGGCAGGATCTCTTGGCATTTTAACACCAATTAGTGTCTTAAAATGCACTTACATTCAAAGCTAATTTACTTGTTACTTCAAGCAATTAGCTCCATCTGTCTGAACGCAGCCATGGATGCGAGGCGGGCACAGAGAGCAAGGGTGGTTGCTCTGTTGGTGAAGTCCGTGTCAGCAAAGCTCAGGGGAAGAAAGGCTCCATCTCCCAGGGCTCCTGGCCCACACGGTAGCTCCTGAGCTGCTTCACGGCAATTAGAGGTCAGGTAGGCATCTGCGCTGAGGATGTTATTGTTACTCACCTCCTCCCCATCAGGCCAAATCTGCTCCCTGTTGCAGCTCGCAGCATGGCTCTAGGAAGGCTCAGCTATGGGGCAGGAGTGAGCAGCCGTTTACCACTGGGGAGGGTTGACCCGTGCAGTGGCTGGTCCCGGCTGCTGCCTCTCCCCTGCTCCCTGCAGGGCTCCGTTTGTGGTTCTCCCACAGCGTGCAGGTAGAGACCTTGGGGAAGGAGGCAGGAATGCTGCATGCATTAAACATCCCAGCAAGCAAGCTAACAGCTATTGAAACATATAATGAAACCATTATTTTCTCTTTCCTCTCTTTCCCCCCGCTTTTTTTTTT
>WEIS01038578.1:0-15992 GCA_013389965.1 Todus mexicanus | reverse complement strand
CACGTTTCCTCTCAAAAATACTCAGGCTGCTTCTACACTAACCCAGGGCAATAAAAAAAAAAAGAAAAGCAAAATCCTGGGAGCCCTGTCCACTCCTCTGAGGGACAGCTGGCCTGCTCAGGTGTATCAGCCCTGCTAGGCAAAACAATTCGATGGGTACATCAAAAACGTCACCAGGATTCTGTCTCCTACTCATTTGGTTTAACTAAGGTGGAACTTCCTATGTTCATGCTTACCCCCATTATTCCTTGTCCTATTGCTGGACATTACAGAAAAAAAGACTAACCCCCTCCTCCTGACACCCACCCCTCAGATATTTGTAGACAATGATAAGATCCTCTCTCAGCCTTCTCTTCTNCTCTGTTACTCTCACAGTGAAGAAGTTCCTCCTCATGTTGAGGTGGAACTTCCTATGTTCAAGCTTATATATATTATTCCTTGTCCTATTGCTGGACATTACAGAAAAAAAGACTAACCCCCTCCTCCTGACACCCACCCCTCAGATATTTGTAGACAATGATAAGATCCTCTCTCAGCCTTCTCTTCTGGAGACTAAACAGCCCCAGTTCTCTCAGCCTGTCATCCCCCTTTGCTACCCTCATGCGTGCTCCTCACAGCAATTATGGGCAAAGAGGGCTTCCCCCTCCCCAGCAGCCCAGAGAGGTTGTAGGGATGACGCTGAAAAGCCAATGTCACCTACAATGCCACATTACCCTCCCTGCTTTCAAAACCCTGGTCTCCTTCAAAACACAGCATATGACTTGACTTCCCTCTGTTATGCACAAACTGTAAAAGCTGAGACTGTATGTGCTGGGGCACCTGAAGTAGTTTTGGAGGGTTTTTTATCAAATTCAGACAGTGTTTACTATTGTTTTCTGGATTTTTCCACCACAGAAACACACGGCCACTATTTCTATCCACCCATCACCGCTGTGGCCCTGCATGGGAAGATACACTGAACATCAGCTGTGCCATCAAGGTAACAGAATTGCCTTTGTACAAAGACTTGCTTGTTTTTCTGACTAAAACATCCTCACCGGTGATATTCTGACACAAAAGCATTGTGCAGCTGAACTAAATCCTCACTTGGATTATTGAATTGTACTGCTGATCAGCATTTCCGTATTACAGCTAAAATAATCCTTCCGGTAAACCACTTAGCTAAGATAAGTGGAGCAAGGGAACATTTTTAAATCACTCTCCAGGAATGGCTGAAAGCAGGCATTTAGCAGAACAACCTATTTTTTCAAATGTGTATCTCGCAAACCTTTCTTTATAGGCTCATCACCTTGCAAAAGCTGGTTTAAGAATGCAAACATATCCCACTTAACCACTGGCAAGTCACAGGCCCACATATAAACGTTATTTTTGGAAGCCAAAATATACAAGCTAGGATCTCACACATTTTCAATAAGGGATGGCCAGCCTTGCCTGCCTCATATCATGTCTGTCCTGTACTCTCCTGAGGAAAAGCCAAAAGAATCAAGGCACTTCATGTCGGCCAACTAGATTTTGTTACAAAGTGCTGAAAGGTAGCCAGCGTATATTTTGTGTGTTGCTTTGTGAGGGTCAGAAACAATGAGTTTTCCTGACGAGGTGACAGATGTGATCCTCATTTTCCACAAGGATAAATTTCAGCTCCATGTACAAGGGCAACTCTCTTTTGTACCCACTTAAGCTTCATGCTGAAGGTGGATGCTTCCATCCCTAAGGTCCAATACGGCTCCCATTCGTTATGGTACTTTCTCAGAAATCCTAGGGTTTCTTTAACTGGATGCTTCAAAAATAAAACCTTCACACTCCCTGGAAGCACACCTGTCTAGATCAGATGAACTGCAAAGGGGATACTCAGATTGCTGCAGTAGCCTGCTAGAGGAGGCACACTGTCCTCAAGGATATCAATGCTGAACTGGAAAGATACAGTCTCTTTACGGAGAAATGAGCTGTGTCAGTCCTGCTGTGTCACTGCAGAAAGGCCAGAGAAGGTTGAAAAGGGTTTAGGCATCTGACTGACACATGCTTCTTTTCCTCCTCTGCTCCTCAGCCTGGATTTTCATTCTTGGCATAAGCTGCTCCTTCAATGCAATTCGTCTAGCGGCACCAAATTTGATAAGAACAGCCGAGTGTTTTGCATTTTTATGTGTCTAGTGATGTGTCGCCTCTTGGAGAGAAATCAACATCTCTCTGGGAGGGAAGCAAGAGCCAGGAGGATCTGCTGGAAACAACCTGAAAGGCTCATGCGGTCTCTTCCTTCTCTATCCCGGTTGGCTTTTTACAGCTTCATCATAATCTCAATGAAACATGAAATGCCCAACCAAAACTATCTAGTAAAAGATGTGTTGTTTAGTTACCTGGTTTTAAAGAAAATCTCTAAAATTCCCTACAAGTTATATCATCTGGAGGAGGCTATTGTGTTTCACTGCTACATGAAAAGCCTTCACTGTAAATCAGCTCCCACTATTTAAGACAGGGCATAAAATGCCATTCTTAAAAAAACTACCATGTGTATCTTTAATTGGATAGTATCCCTCTAATTCTCATTTACACTCGCTTATACATTAAGTCTGGCAGAGACACGTGAGTGCTGCAATACAGCAAAATCCTCTCTTATTCTCCCCTCCGGCCTGCTACTGAATGGTCCTCGTAATTCAGAGGAACATTGCTTTTAATAAACAAGTCACTACCATATCATTGCTTTCCCCCCAAGCAGCAAAATCCTATTGATATCTCAATATTTTCGCTCTGAAAGTATTAAAAAGGAAAGAAAAAAAGAAGTTTGTTTTATTGTGTTTACATCAGAGGACATTTCTAGTTACGGCACGCTTGCTGCTAAATTCTCAGAGAGGTCAGAAAAAGGTCAGCCACAAGTTTCACACTTGTAATCTTGCTTTCATCCACAGCTGCTAACACTGGCTAGTTTATACTGCTGCTTCATCACATCGTTTAAAATAATAATCTTGCTTAGCACAAGTTTTAAGAAACCTTTGAAAGATGAAAAAATAATAATGAACATCTCAATTCTGGGAGTTTTGATGTAAGATGAGAGCATACGTATAATCCCTCTGATGACGCTACAGACCTCAGTGGTTACTAGCACCTCTGAATTTCAGGTGGTCAGTGTCATTAGACAGAAAACTTCCTATTAAATTCAGGGATGACGTCATAAACTTAAACCCAAAACAAACACCAAACCCACAGTAGTACAGATAGGGCTTTCTGGGGAAACAGGTAACAGGAAGACACTTCATGGGAAGGCATCTCTGGCTCACTCACACACAGGGGAGATGGTTACAACAATACGTTGACAGGCAGAAGAGGCAGATGGAATGAAAGGCCATGGAGATCTCAGGGGAGAACAGGCAGGTGGACACTAGGGGGATCCCCATTATTTCCACTCAAGAGGGAAGTGTGGGGAGCGGAGGACAAAGCCCCTTGCTAGTCCCAAGATCTTCTCCCCTTCGTTTTACCACTAAAAGGAGCAGACAGATAACCAGCAAAGGCTGTTTGCTTCTCACTGAGCAAGAAGCTGCAACCCCATTTCAAAGCTGCAGATGCTCTGGATGCTTTAGCAATTCTTAGTTAATCTAGAGCATAAAGTACTTTCCAGATAACCGATAACAGCATCCTGGGCCAAACCAGCTGTAAAACAGTCCTTGACTAAGGTCCGTAAGGCATGGCATTTGAGACCTTCTCAAAAAAACCAAGAACAGAAATCCTATGTACTCATGTACTCTTCTTTTTCTTAAAACCCAAGAAGCTAATGCTTATGGCTTTAAGTTGTCTCATCTTCCGCCAATGAACTTGAATTCCTCACTCAGCCTGAGGATGAAATACAGCAGGAGTACGTTTTTGCCTAAATTGAGATTTGAGATGGATTAAGAGAGCACTGAGTAGCTGTCTTGTTAATAGATTGCACTTCTCATCCTTTTTTACCAGGTCCACGCAGGAGGATGTTTGGAAGGACTGCTTGTTTTGTTCAAGATGATAGAAACACCCATGGAAAGGAAAAATCAGTGGAGTTTACCTGTCATCACAGTAGGTAAATTTCATGTCCATGCTATGGCGACTCAGGAAGGTCTTGCTGTCCAGGGGGATATCGATGTTTGAAGGATGCTGAATAGGCTCACACATTATGATAAGGCAGGTGAGAAGAGGCTCTTTATACCCACACAGAGAATGAGGAGGACAAGTGTTATACACTTTAACTTGTCCAGTGCAGTGCAAAACCTGAAATAATGATTTTTAAGTGAGAAACCAACTTAGAACATACTTTCTCCACATGTCAAAATGTCTTTTTACACCAAAGCTACTTATTGTGGCTAAAATATAGTACCTTCCATGTGGCAGACTTGAGGTTAACGGTTCTGCCTCTGTTGGTAACGGTGCATTTCATCCTCATGAAGAAGTCACGCTCAGTTGACATCTCTTTGCCTTTCTTTCCAAAGCCTGGACCTGTGTAAGGAAAAAGGCAAACGAGTTTTCTCAAGTGTGCTTCTTGACTTCTTCTATTTATAAGCATGAAGGATTCAATAGAAATAACAGGCTAATTCTCAGATAATTTACCTGCAGAGACCATCAAAGATGTATGGACCATTAAAGAGCAGTTTGTAGAGCTCACACCTAAAACTTTAAGTGGAACTTAAATGGGACTTTGTGCATTTAAACCTATCTTTTAGTTTGCAGCACAATCTTTGCAAAGTATCACCAGTGAAAACATTATGCCTGTCTTAATTTCATGAAATGAAAACATTAAACAAGTTCTTAGTGCAATCATATATAAGCAATATTTGGCAAAACAAAACAAATCTGTAAAGTATTGCATAACAGTTAATGATTACTCTAGGAATAAAATTTCCCTTTACCATGACTATCAGATCTCTACTGTCAGTCAATAACTTCATCTGGTTATTTAAAAAGTAAACAGTGACTCTTTTCTATTTTCATTATTACCATTTTTCAGACTCAGATTCTCTCGAATTTCTTCATGGTCACATGGATGAGTGAAGTCAAAAATGCTGTGTCCAGTTAATTCCACCTGTGCAGAAGTGAGAACTATATTTAGCCAAATAAAAGCAACTAACAGTATTTATCTGTTTTTAAATGCCACTTACTCAAACGAAACTCGCCACTAGAACTAAGTGCATTGACCGGATGCTGACAGACACAAATTCTGTGACTGTCCCTTTTTTTATCCTATGCATGAATTCTCATTTTCTCCCCTGAACCATTCCCTATATTTGGATTTGCCTGGTGCAATTAACACTACTGATTATCTTCAACACAGAAGAAAACCACCAATCCCCAAAGAAGAAAAGGAGGGGGCCCAAAAAAGCAGCTCTATCCCCTCTGTCCCATAGTCTAAGACACAAGCTGAATGAATACCCATTCTCCTCTCCACGGCAGTATCTAGGAAGGCAAGTTTGTAGTCACCAAAGGCACCGCAGCTTTGATAGACAGGGAGAGGGAAAAAGCCCTGCCATTGTCTGGTATGAAGGGAACTTATCTGAGAAATAAGGCATTTTATTTCCAGTCTTTTTTGCAGTGACGCACATTTTGTGTTGTGTTTGTAATGCGTTTTTCTGCATTTAGGCATAGTACTCATTTCTAGGAATTGTACTACAAAGACAGAAAGTGTTAGGCAACAAGTTACCTGGGTAAGGCCCATGTATTTGTTGACATTCTCTGACAAAAAGATCATGTCTCCGTCCTGTGTCACCACGGCAATAAATCCTTCCAAAGCTTTCAGGTACAAGTTGTCCATCTGCTGGTCTGCCTCTAGTTCATTCTCGTTGTCAGCACATACTGAGAAAAAAAGAAAGGAGGAAAAAAATGCATGTTAAGACTTCAGCACCACAGCCAGCTTTTTTGTAACACAAGCACACTAGTTACAAGGCAACAAAATAATTTTCTGCTGTTAGAATTCCCTTTCCACAAAGCCCGTCTGGTGGGGCCTTCTGGACAGCGTATGAAAGGGATGTCCTTATCACTAGAAAGGCAAGAGATGTTTTTCTACTCTTTTTTGGCAAATGCAATAGAGGCAATGCCTCTAGTTACCTTTAATGTGTTTCTGCAAGACGTTTTTCAGTACGTTACACCTATATACTGAGATATTGAAGAGCATCTTCTTGGTGTACATTGTTTTGGGTCATGGGCAACTCTGTTACCTCCTAACCAGCACAAGGTATAGGGCAAATCTTACAGAAGGTGAGTAAATTGGTGCATTCCTAACAAATACCTAATAAAAGACTTTTCCATCAGGTGAAGTTTTCTAAGAAATTCAAATACAGTTCCTACAAAGTGTGCCTGAATAGACCTCTCCACTCAGTATGAAGATACCTGTTAACACTACACATAGCAGAAAAAGTAGAAAACTACTCCCTTGAAGTTTTTTTTTGGGAATCTCTCTTTCATTCCATAAATCTCTGTATTCCTGAGAAAAAACACAGATCCATCCCACTGATACCTGCTTTTTCATCTGCAGACATCACAACTCCCTACGTGCCACTCCACCCACCTCTGACACGCTTCACCACTGACCTACACTCCTGCTGTCCCACAAGGAGAAGAGCCTCAGACCCCACTTACATCCCTTATGTTTGCCTATGAAGATTTATAAGCCCAGTGCATCTTATAATTTTTGGAGAAGATGTGCCACTGTTGTTCCAAATTGCCAGAACACTTATTAAAGCTTTTTTTATTATTATTTTATTACAGGTTTTCCCATGACTGTGTTGTAGAGACAACTGATAGCACTGTGACGTCCCTGCTGCGTGTGCTCCACATTGCTCATCTCCTACAATTAGAGGCAGCGAGTAGGCAAAGTCACAGGCAGGGAGGGATGGAGGGGGAGGCACCACTCCTCCTAATGCCAGTCATCCAAACGTCCACTCAGCACTCTTGCCTTCCCTTCTACGCCTTTAAGTATGTTTCAGCCCCATGAATAAGACTGCAGGAGACGATTTATAGATGAACAGTATAGAAAAATTTCTGTGTAGGAGCTGGCCCATTAATTTATTGACAATTTTTATGTGAAACTTCTGGGATTGTTTTTATACAAAACTATTTACAGATACCACATCTGGTCTGTGTACCTCAGACATGCTGTGGTGAGCTTATCTTTATAGTTTTTTCAGTCAGCCTGCACATTCGCAATCAAGTCATTGCAAATATGCACAGTGGTAAGGTTCTGAATTTGGGGAAAAAGCAAACACAAAATCCCCCTTACTGTCTCAGAATAAAGAATAGGCAGCTCCAACCATACCCTGCTGAAGATACAAGGCCATGGATAAATCCCATCTAGATTCAAGGTGCTCCATAGCCTGAGGCAGCAAGGATGATGTGAGAGGAGCTGCAGCGATGCTGTTCTCTGTGCCCCTCCCTGGTGGCACAAGAGTGCTCCAGGCTGGGCCCACCATGAATTTTGCTGGCCAGAGGCTCCAGACATAATTGTATCAGCCCTTTTCACAAGAACAGCTAGACTCTTGAATGAGTTTCTTGGAGAAGTTGTTGTTCTTTGATGGTTTAATGTTGCAATTGCAGCATACGTTTTTTCTTCTCTAGCACACATACTGTTAACACTTCAGAAAAGCATTTAATTTTTGTTCTTTTCCTTCTTTAAACAGCACGTTCATCATTGCCTTTCATGTTTCTTGTTGAAATACTCATTTTGGAATAAGTCTAGAAGCAGGAATGGGGCATCACTTTGCAAAACATTATCAGAACTGGTTTGGGCTTGGGGATTTTTTTGGATAAGGAAGAGACTGAGCCAAACTAATGCAGTTTTTACTTTGAAGTATTAATAAGTTATGATTAAAGGATGAGCTCAATCTATATGCCTCCTGCAACTGCATCTGCTAGTGCCTAAGGATGGACAGTAAGCAGTTGCAAAGGGATGAGCATTTGCAATGCAGAGCCCACCGAGCTGCTGTTTAGAACAGATGAGCGGTGAGAAAAATGAAGCTGACTGCTGCTGCTGAATCCTCCTGCTCCTCAACCCATTACCCATCATACAAACAAGGCACCAAATGGACTCAGCCCCGGAGTCATTGGGAGCAGTTGGTTTATCACCCTTTGCTTCTCAATGTGATCATTTGGTAGCAGGACGTTCTCTGGGGATGGCCTGCACAGCCTGAGGATTTATTTTGTGCCCCTGCCTTGCAATTCTAAGTGCACACACAGGGGCCAGTTCCTCCTCAGTACAAAGCAACTGCCTTCAGGAAATTACATCAGAGCTAGCATTTAAAATACAGAAAATACACAATAATATTTTTGAATAGTATGCACTTTGACCATAATGACATTTAGGGAAGGAAAAAAAAATATTAAAAAACAAAATAATAGAAGAGGTAAGTGACCATCTGCTCCCAAGCTTGTTTCTGCTGTGTAAAGAATGTCAAGGGTCTTTTTTTACTTTTCCGGAAGCAAACAAATGGTTTATTCAGCAGGGATCATGGCTATAGCCCAAGACAATCAGCCAAGTGTGGGTTCAGAGAAAAAAATGACTTTTCAGCTCTAACCCCAGACCCTCCTTTTCATTTTTTTCCCCACCTCATTAAGTTTGCATTAACAAAACATGACCATTCAAAGGCAGGAAGGCTATTCAAAGCATTTGTATTCTTAAATGCCTCCAACAGTGAAAGGCAAACACTTTACTTGTATTATCAGATGATTAAGTTTGCTTTTCCATGTATATAAATTATAGTACTTGTACAAACACAGAGAGAGGACACAGGATCACTCACATCAGTACTGTAGGTTCAAACCCTTGACATCTTAACTGAGCACAGCACTTAAAGATATGGTCAGCTTTAAAGGATGCACTTACACGGGTTTGTAGGATCAGAGTTCAACTTCTTTTATTAAAATTACCTTCATCCAGCTGGAGGCATCTGTAATGTGAACTGCGAGGAGGGAGGGAAAATGGTTTGGGCTGCTGTTCACCACCCTCTCACATAACCCAAAAGCAGGACCAAGGTGTTTTGCAGGCAACCTCTAGCTTCTCTGGTAATTCCACAAACCCCACCGTATCCCCTTGTTGCCCCTAGTAGCCCAGGTCACAGCGGGCAAGGGGAGCTGGCAGATACGGGTTTCTTGCACTTAATAGGCCATGCTCACGTTTCAAAGAAGAAGCAGCTGTATCGAGGAAACTGCAGGCACTCTCAGGCACATAAATGTAGGTGACAGGTATGTCCAGGGGCCACTGTGCTGCTGCTGCCTGTCTATTCCTTTCCTGTCCCCCACAAGCACCCCCCAGCAACCTGCCTAGGGAAGCCCAGGCACTGAGGGATGCACCAAAAGTGCTCACATCATGTGCTGTGTCCAGGTCCTTTGAGGTGGGTGCAAACACACAGTCTCAAAAGGTGTCATCTGCGCTAAACCCCTGAAGCATATTAGCTACCTGAAGATCCTTAGTTCGCATCAAAGCAATATGCTGGGCATCACTGTAGTGGCCCTAGTATGCCCTGTATCAGGTAACTTAGTATAATCATAGTAATATAAATAATAAGTAACAGTCCCTCATATGGCTGCAGTAACAGCAGCGTTATAGCTTGTTCCCTTTCTCCTTTAAAAATCGCTAGCTACTAGTGCACAGAGGATATACACATTATTCAGAGGTTGATACATCAGAAGCAATTCGGTTATTGCCACTAGCAAAAATCCAGTTTGCTTTACAAAAAATCTATTTTGCAGAAGAAAAACAAATAAAGGCATGGCTACTGCAAGCAGCCACAGAAATCCCTACTGTCTTTTGCATTGCTTTAAATTGTCTTCATTAATTTACCTCTGGGCTGGACTAGAGCAGTAGCAGAAGAAAATTCAGCTTCAGATGGAAAATACTTGAGAAAGCTAGAACCAAATGGAAATGGGAAGTTAGCATGAGGAGGTAGGGACAGAACTTCAGCCTTCGGTTTCCAGTAGGTCTGAGGGCTCTTTATCCAGGTAGCAGTATTCTGCTAGACTTGCCAGAGTTTACCAGTTTTTAAAGAAAGGTAACCATGAATTCAGTTTACCTTGATTTTTAGAGGAAGGCTTGTCAGCATTGTTTTTCAAAATAGCTGCTAACTATATTTTGAAATAAGGATGAGGTTTTTGTTTTTGTTTTGTTTGTTTGTTTTCCCTACGACCTTTTCCATCTCCCCTCTACTAACAAGAGTATCTCAGTTCAGGCATCATGACACGTTATCAGGGACACTGGACTGCAAATATGCCAGTTTAACTATAAATTAATAGTGCATTCAGTAGCATGAAGTGCTGTAATATTATTGTTCATATTACAGTTACATTTATGGATCTCAGCCAAGACTGTGTTCATGCAGCACTGGGCAACCCATACAGGCGGGAGAATCCCTGTCTAGGTGAGGTTGGGAGATGTTGAAACATGTCAGAGAGCCTCAGAAGAGTGCAGTGGTCTCTCTGAGGTGACTGGCAGGCCTACAACAGAAGCAAGAACAAAGCAACCATGTCCTGTATCCCATGTCCTGGTTTGATGGGTTATCCACTGTTCATATTGTTCATATTTCTTAGTCTGCATCAGATTTTGATACAGACTTTTCAGTCCATGTCTTGGTCTGTATTAATTTTTTCTAAGTATTTTCTAACCAGCTCTGTTCTGAAAAATTTTCTAGCCACTGAAGTCGAGTTTCTACATCAAGAAACTTTGAACTGCAATGGCAAACGCTTATTGCAGTGTTTATGATAACCTTTTAATGCTAAAAATAGCTCTTGTAAACAAGCTTTGATTAATTCCCACTGTCAGGATGTGCACTGTTCCCAAGTTTAAGAACACTTTTTCCGTAGATGCTTGCTCATTTCCTTCAGTCCAACCTCTTGGAACGAGTCTGAAGGATTGAAAATCAGGCTCTCCTTACAAGAAATAACTGCTCAGGTATAAACAAACTCCCAGCAAACAGCCTATACTCTTCTCAACACCTTTGATCTGACTCAAAGGGATCTTTTTCAGTCAGTTCAGAAGTAGAGAGTGATAAAAAGGGTTTCTACTAGAGGTCACATTGTTACCTCCACAGAATTTGCATGGCTCTGTCTCTCATCCTGGATCCTAAAAGTCCCAGAAAGTCGCTTGGATATTGTGCATAATACGCACCAGGCTATAGCTGCCACTCCAGAGGAGAGCTGTAAAAACTGCCTGACGCCGGTAGGCAAAAGTTAGGGAAGATCTAACAGCAGCTCCATCCTGCACCAGAGAGAGCAGCTTTGAGACAGACTTGTCTCTTCCTGGTTTCTTGTTTTGCATCAAAGGAAAGCAACTAATTTTTTTTATTTTTTTTTTTTTTTTTTTTCTTTAAAGGTGNTACTAATTTTTTTTTTTTTTTTTTTTTTTTTTTTGTCTTGACAGGGCAGTACATCCTGTTTAAGGGGATATTTTCAATGTGTTGAATAAAATCTTTCAATTTAGATGCATCAAGAAAAGCTACTCAAACTTGAAGCTTCAGGAAGGGCTCTTATCACTAAGTGCACAAGCAGCTTTGATAAAGAAAACACTTATGTTAGCGTTGTTTTGATTGCTGCTCCCAGGAAGCTGCTTCAACGGTGCTGAACAGCAGGACACAGCACCCCATCAGACCAAGCTTCCTGAGCCACTTGGGACCTTCTGGTGCACCTTACCAGAAAAGGGATGCCACTTCAAGTAGATGAAGCACTCAGCACCCAGCTCCACTTTCATTCCTAGCAGCACAGCTGGCACAAAGTTATTTTTCCAACTTAATAAAAGCAGGCAAGCAGACGTGCTATTTTTAAAGCACTGTTTTATGCCACAATGGTCTGCCATTAGATGCGTCTTGTCCAGACATTCAAAAAAACCCAATGCCCACATCACTTCTCCCTACGGTTTGTCCTCTCCCTTAAAAGCCGAGAGAAAAGCTATTTTTTCCCTTCTGCTCCCTGCTGGCTTTCCGGTTCTGTTGTCTCCCTCCCTTGAAACAACTTCACACTGGCTTCCTCGTGGCCTCCCTTGTCCCAAACAACTTCCCGTCTGCTTCCCTGTTCCTTCCCCATTTCTGCTGCTGTCTGCCTGCACAGGAGCAACTCCCATCCAGTTTCCTTTGATGGATCTTTGCACAGAAAAGGCACCCAGGTGACCATACAGTTGGGATGGAACTAAAGAAAGCTGAAAAAATTGTATTTGCCTGATCAGCCTGGCTGAGAAATCTGTAGTCCTGGCACACAGAAACTCACTGATACCAAAGAGTTCTGGTTCCTGTAATACCTTTAGCATCAGCGTGGTCCAAATAAACACTTTAAAACACTGACACTGTATGCTAATGCCCATACAGGCTTCCTAAAGTGGATTCTCTTCCTCATACACAGACAAAAAAGACTGTCTGAGGCAGTTTTAGCAATGACCACAATGTTAGCTGTTAATCAAGACAGACATTCTTTAGCAAAAGATGGTTATTTCTTTTTTGCCATCTATTAACCCCCCAAAAAACATTAAGCTAATTTACTAGCTATACTAGACAATAACAGTGGACAAGCACTGCTATCAGTTTTTCTGACTATACTAAAGAACGTAAGATCCCAAATCCCAAAGTTCCCCTACCGATAAGCATCAGACTGCCTATTTGCAGCAGCAACTTTATGGGATCAAAACCTTTACTTGAAATGAACAAAGATCAGCTCTAAATTTATCCCAAACGTTTGAACATGACGATGGCAAAAACGCATTATGCCAACAGAATTAGAAGACATCTTGAAAATTATTTAAGATTATCATAATTAAATTATATTTCTCCTTAGCATTCCAATTATACCATGTACTGTTCTGTGCACAACATGGAAACAGTATTATAAAGCTATTGTTTCAGTTTGCTTCCTGTGATACTAATCTCAATCAGGCCGTCAGACGAACAGCCTGCATTTCTAAATGTTAAAGGCTTCCTCTCCAACATTCCCACACAGAATTGCCTACTGTGAAAATCAAAGGGAAATGTGTTACTAAGTAAAGCAGCAACTTTTATAAAGCAAAACCTGGTATTTTTTACCCTTTTGAACTCTGAGATATACAACCAGCTATTTCCTATTATGATAGGATACAAGGGCCAAGCTCAAGCCCTGCAACGCCTGCAGGAGACGTGCACCCTGCAATCCAGAAACTGGGATTTTCGGAGGCACGTAGCAGGAGAGCTCACAATGAGGGCTCAGATTCGTGGGCTTTGCCATTCACCTGCTGGAAGAATGTGGGCATAGATCTCCCTAGGTCTTGGCTTCCCAACAGATAAATAATCATTATACAGACACAGCTAGTAAAACAGCCCAAGTTACACAAGTAAAAAGCCCTATTTCGAGTCAGGGAATAATAGGAAGGGGCATGAGACACTCAATGCCAGCGGACTGGGGCTGGCAAGTTGCCTACGGCCATCTCTGAAACCCCATCTGGAGCATCAGCTTGCAGAAAGCTGAGGATGCAGTCCTGAGAAAAGCCTTGCTCTCTCCATTCCCAGCAAAACTGCCATGAGATGTATTAGTGTTTCAGAATAGTGTCTACAAACGGTAATATAAAATCAAATCTAGTGTACCAGTAGTTTTTTATAGAATATATAATAAATAACAAGAACGCTAATCTAGAAGTACTTCTTTCTTTACCACCTTTTGAAGCATTTTCCAAGCTGCACTGTAAGCTTATTCTACTGACATTGTATAAATAAAAAAATGCAGTAAATATTATTTTAATGTCCTAATTAAGGACAGAACAAATACTTCCACTTAATCCCAGTTTATATTAAGTGTCTGGCCCAAATAATCAAAGCTATTTCCATGAAGACAACATAAACCAAACAGGGGGTTCTGCAGGCTGGGGTAGGCATTAGCTTTTAGTGCACACTGCAATTCTCCACCTCCCCATTTCCCAGTTCACCTGCCAGACAACACAGTAACTCCCACGCTCCCTGTCAGTTGAGTCAGGCTCCTCAAATGCAACGTAGAATTAATGGCCAAATTCCAGTCTGCTAAATATGCATGTGAAACCAGGGTAGTTTTGCTTAGGCTCAGAAAGGGTCTAGAGCACAGGCAAGAATGGGGTGTGGACAGGCAACACACACGCCCAGTGTCCATTTTGCGACGCACTCTTGTTGAAACATGAGGAGCAGCAAACCTCTTCACCGACAAGCCAAAAGCTGTATCAAAACCCCCATTGCTCTGAATTAAATGACACAGCCTTTCAGTGAAAGCCAGTATCCTTATAAAGACTGAAATCATTCAGAAGCCCACTGTTAAAGACTTAAAATTTGCTTTCACAGAAGAGATGAGAAAAACAGCATCCATCAAGCATTATCTATACTAAGCAGCTATTGTACAGCAATGGTGTTACTCAGTCCTGAAAGGCAGTATTTTTCTGGCTTACCTACCACAAACATCTATATTCAATTCTACAGCAACAGTTCTCAAACTGATAGAGATTTACTTTGGCCAGAGCAACACTCTACATTCTGCGAATCTGAAGAGTGTGTCAGCAAGTGTAAACTGTCGGGCAGTTGCATGAGGAAGAAATAGCACTGTGAAGTCATTATCATGATACCGATAGTAAAAATTCTCTCTATGATGCCACTTTATTCCAATGCCTAACAAATTTTATCTTTCAAATATTCAGGGTTTAAATTTTCAGTGTTCTTGTTTAGCTTAGCTAATTTAAATTTTAGCTTAGTTAATTTAAATTTTAGCTATACTCAGAAAGAATGAAAGTAGCAGATGAGGCCTTTACAAGCAAACAGTGGTTTTCTGGCTTGGAGCTCTTTCACTTCAGTGTATTCTTACTGTCAGATAATAATACTCAGCTCTCCTGCAGAAAATCAGTCCCTTGAAAATACCTTAAGTTCAATTCCTCAGGATAGAAGCTCTGAAGATTTTAAAACCTTCATCACGATCTCCAGGATCTAAAGATGCAGCGATGGGCAAATGTGCATTTGCCTAATACACAAACTTTGATGAGAGGACTTACTCCAAGTCAATATTTAGACTGGGGAAGTGCATCAGATTTAAGGTTAAGCAAATAACTAACATAGAGGAAGTCTGGAGTTGCTACTCTAACGTTTCATTTCAGATTCCTTTCTACCTGCTGGGTCCTGCTGGTACTTCTAGAGATTGTAAATCAGCTACATGAATCACATTGTTTTTCAAACACTGTCACAGAAAAATTGTGTGTGTGTGATTATTATATGCATATATTGAGTTGTCATCACTACCAAATGATATGAGCCTCAGTCTTAACACTACAGAAGCACTAAACCAAATGATTTATCTGTAGATTTTTTTCCTCACCAAGTTTATCTGAAAAAGTTTACTTTAAACCTAGTAGTTTCCAGGTGAGCAAATGTCTTTCCTGATGATGACAGCATCAAACGATTTCATGTCAAGTTTCACAGACACAAGTATTATTTATAACATCTGTTACAGCCCTTCAGAAGTTTGCTTTTCCTACACTGTGGCAGTCTCTAGTTCATGCCATATAAGTATTTGAAAAGGTGAAGCCTAGTTTTTATGAGAGGGTTACTAACAAATTGGCTTGGTGTACAGCATGTTTAAAAACACTTCCCTATTTATGCAACTTCAAGTATTAATTACATGATTAATCAGTAATAATTTCCAAACACTGTTCAGCAAATAAACTTTTCTTTTCACAGCAGTAAGTGTTAAACTAAGATTCTATAAGCTAAGTTAAAAATACCCATATTTTATATAATAGTCTTGGCAGAACAACAACAAAAAGGTACAAAAATTACAGAGCACCCAGAAGCAGAACTGAATTTATCATGTCTTTCAGACTAGCTAACAACAAACCAACAGCATACTCTTCCACAGAATGAGACATTTCCTAATAACATTTATTAAAGTAATTGTCATGGTATGACTCAACTTTTCTAATGAGAGGAAGTGCAATCGTGACCTTATTGGGAGTTTTGCCATTAATGAAGGAAAAGATGAAATTCTGGGTTTACTTTTCACAAATAATGCAGTCATTGTTTTGTTAACATATTCTGGAC
>WEIS01038574.1:1477-32628 GCA_013389965.1 Todus mexicanus | reverse complement strand
AAGAAAAAAGGAAAAAAAAAGGAAAAATGTAGCTGTGTAAACAAGCTCTCAGGAGAAGCACTCCAGCTTACCCTGCTCACCTTGTGCATTCAGAAAGTGAACACCAGCCTCCTTCTTCGAAATTCTGAGGTTCACTTAAAAGTTACCAGACAGAGCTGGGTTTTTTATTCCAAACACAGCTGAGAAACTCATTTGTCGTTTTGACTTTGCCACTGCTTGGATTCTTATTTTTTCATCTTGATTGCCAAGTTGCACTTGGAGAGGAGAGCAGAGATAGGGTACCTGGAGCCCTGGTTGCACAGGGCAAGGACATTGGGATCACTCATTATCCAGGCAGACCTCTCTGCTGGCTCATTTCTGCTCTCATTTGCTCAGAGACTCTGCACCCCAAATGGGAACTGCCTTGATGAGACCTAACAGGGTTCTAAGGGATAGTAGGGCCATGTGGTATCGTTCCTGACACACGGAGTTATTGCCTGAATGCAGCCAATGCTCCACCCTTAGCGCCTTGTTTCTCCAAATTTGCCTGCTGCGCAAACCTTCTGCAAGAACATTTTTGAAATGAGACAACTGTGCATGTCATAAATGAGCAATCACTTTTTTGTTTGTTTGTTTGTTTGTTTGATTTGCTGTTCTTTGACTATTTTCTCCTCTTTTCTCCATTTTCACTTAGAGGTACTCGGGACCGGACAATGACTGCAATGGATGTGACTTAGGAGCCACTGACAACTGCCCCATCCCTGCGCTGGGGCTCTGGAGAAGGCACTGACTGCTAGGTTGAAGTAGATGCCGATGATAATAAACACTGAGTTGAAACCAGGAAGAATCAGTCATTTTCCTTATGCCCTCCAAATAAAGCCCATTCCTGTTGGACAGGAGCTCATTATCGTAACATCATGAGAGGAGGGTTGTTGCCATATAGCTAATGTGATGATTTCAGGTACAGTTGCTGATGCCTGATTAAACATCTCTGGGATCAGGCAGACTGTTTGGATTGAACGGGCCATTATTCTATCCTGCTAATAGCAGACTCACAGAAGCACATTGTAATTAAAACCAGGATAAATGTCATCACTAAATTTTGATGAGACGAACTTCTGGCTTTGTGCACATCCAGGCATGTCGGGTGAAACGCAGAGGATAGATTCTGCAGCATCCTCTGTTTTGGCACATGGGAGGCACTGTAGTTGTTCTGCATTGAGGGACTTGGAGATAGAAAATGTAAGGTAATTCCAGAGACTTGGAAGAGTGGACAAGTTCTATTGCTATTGCCTGAACTGAAGATAATGCCTGCCCTGGGGTTGAAGAAGCTGGCATGCAGGGTAAGTGGTGAAACCCTGAGCCCCAAGCCCTGCTGTGGGTTTGGGGATGCAGTTGAGCACTGTGAGCAGCCCTGGTCTCCACACTGATGTAGGATGAAGGGGGCTAGGGGAGCTACAGAAAGGACTGGAGTGATGCAGGGGATGGGAGATCTGTCTTATAAGGACAGAATAAAAAAGCTGGGACTCTTAGCAGGGAGAGGAGAAGGCTTGAGAGGGATGAAGTCATGAAGGTTTTATGTAAGGTGACGGGAGGTTTGTTCACCACATCGCACAGCACACTCACTGAAGGATACCAGTTGAAATCAGATAAAAGGCGACAGGTTTTTGCACTGAGGTAACACGTTTCCAAAAGATGCTGCCTGGAGACTGTGGAGGCCGACAGTGTCAGCAGGGTTGGTGGGGCTGTTCATGCAAGAGTTGATGTTATTGTAACTGTCCTTCAACCTATGACACAGGGGCAGAAACAGCACAAAGCACAGCACTACCCTGCTGCTTAGTGCTTGGCAAGCTCTCCTTGTTTCTCAGTATAAGCTATTCAGGGAAAGGCTGTAAAATTCCTAGGGCTGCTTCGCAAGTGGGATGTTTGTCATGATCAGCGTGGGGTGTCACTTAAAACCTGATTCATCTGGATACCCCTGGAATGTCATGTTAAATACAAATTATTTTTTATCCTCCAGCAATTTTCTGACTGCTCCTCTCTGTAGATCTGTGAGATATAGAAAATGGCATATATCTCCTTTCATGCAGCCAATGTGGAAATTAAACAATTTGCTTCCTCAAGGGACATATTATCCTCTGAGCAGGAGCCCAGGTAGCAGAGCTAGGAGGCTGTTTCCTCGCTTCTGGTTGCATAGACACAGCCCTGGTCAAAGCCCCTTGGGGATGGACACACATTGTTGTGTGTCCAGCAGCCCAGGCAGCACCTCTCCCCATTCAGTGCAGCTGGCTTCCACCTCTCTCCCTGTGAAAAAAGCCAATTGGGATGCTCCAGTCAAGTTTCTGCATCATGAGATCCTTGAACAATTTTGTGAAGAGGAAGCCCCCCAAAATGTACACCACGAGGCTTATAAAAAGGGATTCATTTGCTTACCCTATCCACACCTCGCTGCCTCCCCCAGCATGGGTCACTTCCCAGAACTTTTCCTCTTGGAGGTGTTTTCCATCATTTCTCTGAATTTTGTCCTCCAACCCTCACCCTGGCTCTCTACCATCTTGCTGGTCCCACTCAGGTTTCCCTCTCTGACCTGAAATATGCTGTTTTGAGCATCAGGGGATGCTGCTGTGCCCCAGAGTCCCAGCAGAGAAGGCAACTCTATGACTGGGACGTCCCTGGTCTATTTTCAGGTTGCAGTAGCCACGCACTGCAAAAGCCCTGAGCAGTACCAAGGTTGACATGCTGAGCAATTCATGGGTCTGAGCCTGGAGGAGAACCACTGCCTACTCTGCAGGGCTCAGTACACACCAGACACGCATGACAGCAGTGTGTGTGGCCTCTGCATGTGTCCCCCTCATTTGCTTGCTTCTACGAGGGCATATGTTTGCAAGCACACGTGTGAGCCTGCGTGTCCAGGCTCCTAACGCCATTTCCCTGGGAAGAAGCCACTCAAGAGCTCTTTCCAAGTAACATTTCCAATAAAGAAACCTGCGTAAATGATGCGTAAAGCTTTTATGAATCAAGCCCTTAATCAGAACTTTGGGTTTCTGAGCACATCCTTCAGGCCTAACAGCCCTTTAATGCATTCATCACATTAAGAGTTAATTTACAACACGCGGTTCAAGATGAGCTCTCGGCCCTTCAGTAGGGATCTGTCTGAAGTGCGAGCCATGTGTTAACAACCCAAATGTATTCTGCTCTCAGGAAAAAAAGATTACCCTTGATAGTTTCGCCCTTCAAGGGATACTCTGGACCATGGAACGACATAGCAATGGTGTGACGGGACGACCGCCGCGTTCATGAATTTTAGATGCCTGCGAGAAATTATCTATTTTGCTGGACCCTTGCTGGGCTCAATCAGTTCCTCCGTGGTTGGTGAAAATTAAGAGTCAGTATGATGCAAAGAGGATATTTTAGACACTGCTTGACATCAAAGCTCCCATCCTGCTAGCTTTGGTCTCTTCTCTACCTCCCAGGACATGTCTCCTCTCTCTTTCTCCAGAAAGGATCAGCGTGTTTGACATGCCCCCAGTTTCCAGGAAATTGGTTTTCACGTTCAAAGGGTGTGTGTTTCTATGCAGAAATGCTAATTATGTTGAAAGGAAAGGAGTTCATTGTCTAGTGTCATCTGCCTGTGCATGATGCTGGGAAGACTTGGGCTGAACTGCAGAGAACTCTGATCCATGAAGAGTGGGTATCAGAAAGGCAGATCTTTCTCCACCTCTCACCTTTCTTTCTCTCTCTGTTTTCTAAGCAGATAACAAATTTCAGACCATTTTTCTCTTTTGATACAATCCTACTTTGGAGGCAAGCAATCTACTTGTGAAATAAAAAGGCCATGCAAAGCACTTGGTTAAGCAGCATCTTTCCTGGGGAGGTCTTGCAGAGTTTTGCAAAGCTCTGCAGGTCCAGAATGATAGTAACACTCTATGTATTGTTTTCCTTAAGTTGTCTTTTGTCTTCTCTCATAGTAACAGGTCAAAAACTGAGACACAGGGAACGTAAAGGAAGATTACAGAGCCATACTGCCAGCGCTGCCACAGTCTCCCTCCTCCTCAACCTCATCATTCCCCTTTGCTTCACCAGTATTGCTGCATGACACAGCTCCATGTCTCAGCCTGGTGCATCCCAGCTGCAAACGTTGGCTCCAGTGTATTCAAATAGAGTCATACCGGGAGAAGGGAGATGATAATCAGCTGTACCCCTAATAGAGATGGCCAGAAAAGCTTTACAGTTTTGTATGAAAAAGGCTATTTTAATTTAAACGAAAAGCTTTTCCAAAATATATCCATTTCAGCACAATATTGTCTAGGAAAAAGAGGCTCAAATTACCCTGTATTCATACGCTGGCATTGGGTGATTTCCATTTTTCATCTATTTTTGATTCAAAAACAAACCCACAGTTTGTAAGCTGTATCTCATATAGCTTTAAAGGTCGAAGTAAAATGAAGCTCTAATTCACTAAACTTAACCATTCCAATTAAAACAGTTTTTACAAGTTAGCGACTATGGAAAAGTTTGAAACTTTGTGTTTTTCTACTGCAGAACTGGAAAAAAAGAGAATTTGTGGAATTTTAATGAAAAGAACATGGGGTTCCCACTCCAGTCTTTGACTGATGGACTGATGTAAGGAACACAGGGAACCTGGGTTCACATCCCTGGTCTGCTTGATTTGGACTAGAGATTTGAACATAGATCTCCTACAGAAAGAAGCCTTACATATCTGTTATGGGCCTCTCTCATTGCCTCACTCATGGTCTGACTCATTTTAAACAGCTAACGATGAAGATGGCATTACTCTTGTTAGGCAAAGCTTGCTCGGTCTTCCCCAAAAATATCCCATTCCTTGACATGTAGTTCCTTTCCCAGCCTCTGCTCCTGCTGTGCCTGCCTTGGTGCCTCTTGCTCGGTGAGAAGTCTCTGCCCATGAGCATCTTTCCGACATCGCAAAGCCTGGCTCACGGCTGGGGAGATCTGCTCTCTTCTTTTCTCAACAAGGACCTCAGTCAGCTTAATATCAGCTGCTGAGGTTTTCCTGTGCTGGGAGAAGATGGTAGCATTGAGAAAGCTTCAATTTCCCAGCCCAGGCAAATACTTCATTGACTTTTGCAACAGAGTAGAGAGTTCTCTGCTGCGCAACACTCAGGCAAATAATCCTCACACTATTTATCTCAAATCTCTTGATCCAGTCTTTGAATTTGGGAGCCTTGTATCATGTATATATATATGAAAGCCTATTAGCTCCTTTGATCATGTTAACCTGCCGCTGTGCACAATTAGTTTGAAATCTTTGTTTGAAAAGCTCCATATTAGTGTAAGACAAGAACACAGGGGAGGGATTCAGCCTGTCAGAAGGAAAAGAGTTTTGAGAAGATGAAAATTTTGTACCATTATGTGATTCAAACATAATTCCTGCTAGTCTAACTTGGAAACCATATCCAACCGTATCATAAAGAGCTCTAGGACGTCACTGAGCCCTCTACTAAACTTGTCTTGGGGCAGACACAGTCCCTGGCTGTGGATGGATACAGCATATTAAATAGTGGGGTGACAAATGGTGACAGCACAGATGAGATGTCAAGGGGTTGATATTAAAGAAATTGTGATCTAAATGGTCACAACGTTTCAGGAAAATAAGCATAATGTCGTTCCCATTTTATATATCTTATCAGTGTCCGGTATAAAAACCCCCACACGCAGTAGACTGAACGCTGAGTTTACCAGCCAGTATCATCTCCTATACCACGGGATAATCTCACCCTCTCCGGAGGGACCCTGATTTGTATTCTTTGAAAGTGTGTTGACCTCTTCATGGGATGGAAAATTTTGTCTACTGCAGTTTCACCTTGACTGCATCAATGTGATTGCCTTGAACACCCTTGTCTGGAAGGGATGTCCATCTAGTTTTCTCCAAATACCACCTGACATCATCCTTTGAGTAAGCTGTTCAGGAAGCTCACTATCCTTGTGAGATCAGACTGGCCTCTGATGGCACTAACCCTATCTCCCCTCTCCCATATGGACCATTCACCTGACAATTTGTCATTTTTAGCTTCCCCAGATAGGTGAAAGGATCAAGACAATGACAGCATTGTTTCTCCCATACATGGCATAGAAATTACTGCTCCAATTCATAGATTTCTGCCTCTGCCTTAGTCTTACTGCTTGAGGTGGCTGGAGCTGTAGCCTCCCGAAGGAGATATAAAAACCCCCAAAGCCACTTCTCCACTTGTGCAATAGCAGCAGTGTCTTTTTATCTGCAAAGACCATATAAGCAGTAAAACACTCCATCTGAGCCGGGCACAGCTAGGTTTCCAGTGTAATTAAATGTGAGAATCAGTTATGGGGGGAAGGGAAGAAATCTAACACAGTTCAATGAAGGTATTCCAGAGGGAGCTGGTTAAAATAATCCATGAAGCTAATTAGCCATAGCTTCGTGTTATTTCTGGGTCCTCTGCATGGTGTCAGATGTTCGATTGTGGCTATTCTTCAATCACCAACAAAATAAAACAAAGAGCATCCTCTAAACATTGTGCTGGAGGAAAGTTCATTATACCGTGTCTTCATCTGTGCAGTGAGATCAGCATCTCTCCACAGCCCCCTGGTCTGTTGGTGTTACCAGATCATGGCAGCTTTCCTTGTTTCACGTGTCTGACAGTGGTGATATGCTCTGGTCTTCCTGGAAAAAGCCCACCCCACATTGCTTGCAAAACCTGCTAAGTTACTTCCTCTGCAACTCACACTGCTGTCATATCCTTAGCTGACAGTCAGTCTACACAATTACAGATAAGTGCTTTGTTTTTCAAGAGCGAGATGGAGGCAGAGACGAAAGAGCTGCACGTCACATGTTTTGTATTTGCACACATGCTGATTTAGCCTCTTGCAAAGGTTTAAGCAGAGCAGCAAAGAGGCTTTTCTGGCTACTCTAAAGGACCTTGTTGCAAAGGGACCTGGGTTCTGACATTGCCTCATTGAGCCCCCTCTGTATTTTGTCCAGCAGGATTGCACCAAGGTGGTTAGAGCAGAATGCGAGTCCTCTTGCAAACCTAACTAGAGTTTGAGAAACGTTCACCTGAATATACATCCTGGATTGTGTTGAACAGCAAGTTGTTGGCTTAAAATATCTCAGCCAAATGTTTTGTTGCACAGAGATAAAACCTTCAGAAGTGGGAGGAGGTGGGCATACTGGAGATTCAATGGTGATCATTTATTGGGCACCAGGCTCTCTCAGAGGATATGAGACCTCATTTTAGGCAGAAAACATGCACATGACAAATTAAGCCCAATTTCAGACCTGATCTTGCCCTTCTAGACACAAACGGAGTGTAACACCAGGCAGCAAGCAGCAGTGGGGAGGGAGTGGGATTGCTCCTGACCCTACATGGTCCATGCACTCTGTAGGTTCCCCATGGCTGCACACACTTCCAGCAAAAGCAGTGTAGCTTTGGGTGAGCTGTGGAAAAGCTGTGTTCCTTGGACAATTTGATGGGGGATGATATTGGGAATAATGATAGCATCTGAGTGTTGTCATTTTTCTCTCCTAACTGAGCAGAGTGACCCACATGCTTCTCAGCATCATGGGGGACTATTTGCTGAAGGAGACAACAGCTAGGCATTTCCAGGCTAAGGAGAATTTGGGGAATTGTAAGGAAATAAATTGCTTACCAATTGAGTAGAGAAAAGAGAAAATAAGCAGAGAATTCAAACACTAGAGTTCTCTCTTCTCTGCTCTCCTGTTAGTAATGGTTCTCTGAGCAGTGGTAACTCAGGAGCAGCCCTTTACCTCCACAGTAGACTGAGATGATGTTCCAATTAGCCAAACTTTCAGGTTGCCTCCTGTGAGCTCTGTGGAGAACTCACTGATGCATTATGCAGCCCTGCTTGTAATTTCCACCCTTTCAACTCACCGTGCTGCTTTCTCCTCCCTGCAAAAACCATGAGACCCCAGCACAGGTTCATATCTGGATGTGTCCTTGCCACCAGAAAAATGCCAGAGAGCCGCTTTACAACAGTTGTGACAATGAGGAACAAATGAAGGCAAAGGGAGCTCTGCTTCTCTGTCTGGGGCTTGCCCTGAGTGTTGGGCAGCCACAAACACTATTGAATCAATGCCAATCTCAGGGACCACTGTGGCAAAGGGGTTGGAATCAGAGAGAGGATCTGCTGGTCCACAAGCAAGGAGGCATCCAGTGAGCTCAGCAATCCCTGTAGCTCAGTCAGCTCCTGCCGGGCCACAAAGAACCCTGACTGTCCAGATGAAAATTAAAGAAACCCACTGCCTCATTTACAGCAGTTATTCCTTGATGCAAATTACCACAGCCTCACGGGTGGATCCTGTTCTGAGGATACCTGGTCTGTGAACACATTTTCTTCCCTAAATCTGTATCTCAGAGGCTTTCATTTGGCTTTTCCAATGTGTAGGATCATCTGTTCCTGCCAAAGTACCCTGGCTAGAGGAGACTGAGGTCTCCATACAGGCTGTTCTCTTGGAATTGCAGTAGCACCAGGACTTTTCAAGTTTGCAGGTGTTCAACAACCTGAACACTGATGGGAGACTTCCCTAAAAATATATGGTCCCTTCAATCAGGAGAGTTCATTGAATTTCTGAACTGTGTAGTCCAGAAGGCCAAAAGAATGGTCAGATTAGTGTTTCTAGTCCCAAGTATTTACTAACAGCCCCACTTTTCTGTTGTTTGACTTGCCTTGACCAAAGACCAACATGCACCCAGACTTTCTACTGCATTTAATCTTCCTGAGACTCAGTGAAATAATATTATAGGAACTGACTTTCATCTTTGTCTTTTGTAAGGACTCAAGCCACCCCTTCCTCGGGGTCTACGACTTACCTGGGCAGAGGAGTGTGCGGGGGACAGGATAAAAAAACCCCATAAGGAGGCAAGTGTAACCCAACGAAAAATACTGCTCTGTTCTGCTAATCTTTAACTTTCCAATGAAACTACTGTTTCTTGCATCTAGTGGCAAATGACCACAGCCAGTCTGCCTGTGTGATGGGCTCAGGGAGCTGGAAGTGGGAGCACAGAGTCAGGATGTCACCTGTATGCCCAGGGTACCTTCTGCTTTCATCTCTGCTGAGCATTGACACATGTTAGCAACACAGGGAGAAACCTCTCAGGGGTGCCTGTCCTTGGGCGCCAGCGCTTGTGCTTGCGCAAGGATGCAGTCATGCAAAGTGGCCTCTCAGCGTGAGCCAAGTACCTGCTACTGAAGCACTTTGAAGCAAACTAAGGTTGTCATTATTTTCTGAGCCTGGCGACAGTGCTGTTGCTTCATCTGAGGCTGTTTCTAGTGCTTCTGAGGAGCTAATAGAAGTCCACCCACTCCCAGTCAGTGGGGAGAGCTCCTAAATAAGCACCCTGAAGCTGTGTGTGCACTCCTGCAGGGCCTAGCTTCGTCCCTTAATTGCTTTACAGAGCAGGGCTGTATTCACACCGTGAATCAACAGCCATATAAGGAGGATCTGGAGAATATCCTGGAGACCTAATCCTGGCTAGATCTGTGCCAGAGATGAGCTCATAATCCACGGTAACATCTCTAGTGTAGGCAGCCTTTTTAAATGGACACTGGAAGCCAAATAAAGGTGGCAGAGAGCAGCTGGAGGCAAGGAAAGACCGCAGCTATAAGATCAGAGCTGTCTTAGTATTTCCTTTAGATATGGAAATTGTAATTAAACTTTTCTCCTCGTCCCTCAGCGGGGTTTGGTTCAAGCCCTGCAAGTCACTCTGATGAAGAGATAGTGCTGCTCTGCACACCCCAGAGCATAAATGGTTTCTCTACCGGACTCTTCACTGTGGTGGCATTTAGTCACATTTCTCACACTGGCACCACCTTCGGCCTGACCCAATTGGGAACATGTTCTGGAGAGCATCACTCCATAGATACTGTCAATCATATTGGCTCCAGCAATCGGACTTTCAGGGAAAGGTGTGTGCTGTGGGAGGGCAGAGTTTGGGAGAGGCATTGGAAAGCCAGGCTGCAGGTTGTTGGTGTGCTAAAAGTCCTGTTACTAAAGACTGCCTGAGTTTCTTGGGCATAAGGGCACATTTCCCAGCCACGATGCCTCCCAAAGTTGTGAGCCATGCCAGGTACCTCACATGCTCTCAGATCTGTGTATTGAAGTTTCTCAAAGATGAATTACCATGTGTAATTGCCGTGATGGATAACATGGTGAGGTATTGAACAGGGCCCTGGAGTCATTCAGGACCTACATTCTCCCCTTTTGTTCAGATGGAAAATTAAATGATTCTTAAAATAATAAATGTGCACCCTGGAGAGAAATACTCAGCTTCTCCCTCAAGAGGTGCTGTGCTGTTCTTGTATGGAGCAAGGAATAATGAAGGTAATTGAAAAGTTATTACTTTGGGGGCAAATTTATCTTGACTTGTACAGTCTTGAAAATACACTTGACTGGTGAAGCAATCCATGTATTGCAACAGGGAGAACAGCCGTGCTGTAGAAAACCAGGCCATCAGATCTGGGGTCACATTCTGCATCACCTTGTTCTTTGTGCATTTGTAAAGGTCTTGAGCTAGTCCCATGCCAGCCGGCTATACGGTTCTGCCTAATCTGACCAGGGTGAGAGTGTACAAGCTAAAGTGTGTCATCTGGGCTGGGGCAGCCTAAGATCTCTCAGGTCATGGAGAACTCACCAAGCTGTGGGCAATGAGTCAGGGAAACAGTGTGTTTGGATATCAACATAAGTGCTGTATGGGAGAGACTGGCCCTAACCAACCTGTTGGCTTTACTGAGTCATCGTAAGCGAGATAGCAAGGATTTGGCCATGCTTCCTCTTGCTAGTAGCAACTATTTGATCTCCTCAATGTAATTGTGTCTTCCCTGTCACTGTGGCCAAATGGTGGAGGTGGAAGTGAGATGGGAGGACCTGTCAGAAGCCACTGAGATGGCAGAGGCAGATGTATGAGGTGAGGTGGAAGGGTTGGGTTTGCTTGAGCCTGAAGACATGGAGGACAAGGAGGATCTCACTGCTAGCTTGAGCTACCACCACCAAGGGAACTGAGAGGCTGGAGCTGGACTGTCCTCAAAGGTGCATAGCAACAGGACAAGAGGCCAAGGGCACAGGCTGCAGCAGGGGCAATGCCAACGAGGTATAATGAAAAAACCTTTTCATAAGCATCTTCAGAAACAAGAAATGTGGTCCCAAGACAGAGCAGAGGTGGGGGAACTTCTGTCTTTGGAGTTATTTAAAACTCAACAGGACAAGGCCCCGAGCAACATGGCCTAACTTTGAAACTGGCCTCTTTGTGCAGAGGAAAGGACCAGAGACCTCCAGAGATCCCATCTTGCCTCAATTGCAGTGTTTATTACTGACTTGTAGAGGGATTAAAACTCGCTAGTTCTGCAGAGGTAAGGAAGCCACAGGAGCTGCAGTTTGCCTCAACAGAGAGTTGTGTCTCAGGCTAAGGTACAGCTGATGAATATTTTCTTGGTTGTGCTGAAAGTTTGAAGGGCTTTTTGAACCTCTTAGACCAGGCAATGATAGAGGCTCTTTGTCCCCTGCAGCTCAGCGAGGGGTTGGAGCCTCCTACGAGATGGTGCATTGATTCCTTGAGATGTTTTCAGAGATGGTGCAGGAGCAGCTGAGTGAGCATCCAGCATGTGAGTGGTCCCCCCTGCCCTGCACACCCTGAGGAGAAAAAAGCAAGAGAAAAACAAATGGGAAAATTTGTTCCTCTGGAAAGGAACAAATTATCTGCCTGAGGACTGGCCTGGATGCAGGGTATTTTAAAGCAACACTTCAAAAAGAGCTTTATGTTTATCTCTTTTTTCGTGTGTGTCTGTTTGTTTTTAAAAATTAATTCAAATGAAATGAAAGTTTTCACATGTTGGGTTTGATGATTTTTTTTAAAAAGCTCTCAAATAATTAGAGTACTTAAAGTAAACAAGCTCTTCATGCTTTATTACCTGATGTGTATTATGGCTCCATTAACGCACTGTGGCACTCCTGCCATTTTCCGTATTTCAAAATGTTTCAGAGATAGGACTCAAACCATCAACGTTAATTGCCAGCAAAACAGAAACGAACCTTCTAAAAGGGAAATAATTTTATAGTTCTAATTTGATTAAGCAGTAAAGCTCATTGTTTCTATCTTAGGTGGACAGTAAAAACACAAGTAAAGCTAATATTTATTAATCTTAATGTGCAGGCCAGGTAATTACACTGCCCATCACAGCAGTGAGGTCTGCATGAGTCTCACTTGCTCTCTTGCTCTATGTTTGCACATCCTTTGGGTAAACAGGGATGAGAGGAGGGTTTGATGCTAATTAGAGAGATGCAATTCTCTTTCCGAACACCTTCTGATGTTAAATGTGTGCTCAGGACTATGAATGCAGGAAGGTGATTGTGTTTGGCGACAACAGCCAAAATCCATGAGGGGGTGAACAGCTCCTGAAAGAGCTGTGATTTATACACACAGAAGTACATGCACATGCACACAAAGTCACACATTCTCCCCATGGTGTTCCTTTTCCACACAGAAATCCTTGCACGCTTCCAAAACGATTTTTTCCCCATGTTTGTTTGTTCTGTTTTGTTTTGTTTTTTTATCTTGTTCCTCTCACTCCAGCCTTTAAACAAACCCAGCTGAGATGGGGAGCTTCCTAGCGCTGTGAGCAGGACCAACACCACACTGTCACCAGCATGAGCTGTGGGACAGACATGTCAGAAGCATTGCTGGAAGCTGAGTCTTGAGCTCAGGAACTTTCGGGGTTCTTCCTGCACTACTGTGAGTCTCCCTGTGCAGAGTGTGACAAGGAAACAGAGCAAAGACAGGGGCAGCGCAGAGCTGAGTGGAGCAGAGCGTGCTAGTAGCAGGGAGGACAGGCTGCAGACCAGGAGGGCTTTTGCAGCCAGTGGGGAATTGCCTCTGCTTGGCTGCTGCTTCAAATCCACCTCAGGACAGCTGTGTCAGGAAGGCTTTGCCTTCGACAGTTTCACCTGCCAACTGTTTGTAAATCTGCTCACTTCCATCACTGTACTGAGCACTTGTTAGCAGCTTGGCTGGTAGGCGCTGGGCTCTTCTCTAGGAAAGATGATTTACAGGGCACATGTGGATATGTGCCTGGGAGAAAGATCATGACTGTCACCCAAGGCAGGTAAGACCCATCGCTTTACGAAGTCAGAACCATGCCAGATGCAGGCAGCTTTCACATCTCTGATTTGCCTGGGCCTGCATCGAGCTCGCTCTAACCACAGGGGCTTCACATGGCAAGCTGAGTGCTGTCTTCAGCCATACCACGTCTGTTTGAACAAAGAAATGATCAGACAGCTGGAGCAGCTCTCCTGTGAAGAATGGCTGAGAGAGCTGGGGTTATTCAGCCTGGAGAAGAGAAGGCTCCAGGGAGACCTTGTTGGGGCCTTTCAGTACTTAAAGGAGGCCTATAAGAAAGATGGGAACAATCCTTTCAGCAGGGCCTGTTGTGACAGAACAAGGATTGATGGTTTTAAAGTAAAAGAGGCGAGATTTAGACTAGATATAAGAAATCATTTTTTTGTGATGAGAGTGATGAGACACTGGCACAGGTTATCCAGAGAGGTGATAGAAGCTCTATCCATGGAAATATTCAAGGTCAGATTTGACAGAGCTCTGAGCAACCTGGCCTAGTTAGAGATGTCCCTGCTCACTGCAGGGGGGTTGGACTAGATAGTCTTTAAAGGACCCTTCCAATGCAAAGCATTCTATGATTCTCTGGCTCTATGAATGCCAAACCTGGTTGAGACCTATCAACCTGAGGCGAGATTTTCCCCACGGCTCTGTAGACTAGGCTAGCTTGTGATGAGTAGGTACTAAGCCTGTGACCTCTGGATCATCTTTGACCTGAATTAACATGAACTACTTCCAAGACCATTTGTGCTGGGTAGGAGCAGATTTGGAAGTCTTCTAGCCTCCTCTCAATCTCCTCTCAGAGAAACAAAGAGTCCCAGAGCATCGCAAGTCTACCGTTTGATTTCCCCACCAAGCCCGCTCAGCATCTTGCAGGATTGGCCCTCCTGCATCCTGTCTTTTAATTGCTGACTGATTGTAATATAGGATTTTATTTTCCCTATAATGATTCTTGGGGCCCCCAGATGTTCTCCTCAAGTGTGGTTGCGTCAGCACTAGAGACTGAATGACTGATACCAGCAATTTTTACAGCTTGAAAGAAGAGAAATATGTGAAGGGGATTTAATTTAGCTCTAATATTGTGTCTTCATCTTCAACACTCTACAAGAAAACGACACCAAAAGGTTATTTTACAACGAGAGGAGGGAGAATTAGCCTGAGAGGGGGAGAGATCACCAAGCTGGCTTTCTAATATCGGTTCATTACACAGAACACGTTTCACAGCCGCTTCACTGCTGCTGTTAATTTAAACCTGGATGATTAAAAGCTGTAATTGCACCATTTTAAATAAATGTCCGCTATCTGGATTATTATATTTTTAATTAGTGTGGCTCTGTCAAACGCTTTTATCCCTCTGATTGATTTGTTTATACTGTATTTATTTATAATTCATTGATCTCCCTGACCCTGCTGTCTCCTGAGCGTGTAGTTTGGTCATGATTCCAGCAAATGGAAAAAGATCAAACTAAGAAAGAGCAAAAGGTACCAGGTCAGCTCTCCCTTACGAGCTTTTTGCAGCTCTCCTCCTTTGACTCCTGACCCAGGTGTTCTTTTGCTCTTTTTTTCCCCCCAGGGCTGTGGGTGAGGATGAGGAGCCTGCAGGACTGGCTGTCTGGGAGGCAGGATGGGGGAAAATTGACTTGCGAGCCAGCAAACCTCAGGATGTGTTGCTGACAAGAAAATCCCAGGACTCTGAGATTTCATCTCTTGTGTTTGGCCCTCTTCCTTGGCCATTTTTTTGTGGGCAGCAACCTGCTCCTCTGTCTCTGGGGTGACTCTCTGAAAATGTAAAATTTCCCTGGCAGAAGGCAGGATTTCCTGGCAGGCTGGGTGACATGTCCTGGACATGTCTCTTCTAGGACACAGACCTCCACTGTCCAGATCTGCGCACAAAGCATATTTCTAACCCAAAGAGCACCTAGCTGTGTTGTATGTAAGCTACACAGCTCCATTCCAGTCTCAAAGTTTATGTCCTTTAGCACAAAAAGAGAGGGTGTCCCAAGGACAGAGCAGGAAGGAATAAAAAACATAGAAGGTCTAGAGGTTTCAACCATGTTCTCATTGTGAATCCTCCAGCTACCATGCCAGAAAATAAGGCAGAAACTAGATATAGATGTACCAGAGCCTGATTTCATGGATACTGGAGCAGCTCCTATGTGAGCACAGCGTTGGATGAATGGGGTAAGTGAATGGGTGGCTGTGATTTTGTAGCAGTATTAGAGAAAATTACAGTCTGCAGCAAACAAGGCATTATGGCCATTCAGAAATCGTAATTACACTTCAAGATCACTGGAGTGTATTTTTCTTGTTGGACAGTCATCAGACTGTGTATTCCTGTTTTCTTATTTTAATGAATAATATTGGTTTGCTGTGTCCACCAGGTGACTAGCTTGCTCTGCCTGAGTACAGATGCTTAATAGTATTTTGGAATTGTCTGGATTCTCTGTTAATACATAAGCCTTGTAATTTAGTGAGCATCCTTGAAGTACTTATTCTTGTACCTGACACAAAGCTGAGGACTCTTACCTTCAGGAACTTACAGACAACAGGAGTGTTAAAGACAAATCAATGTGGTTTTACAAGAGAAGAACAGTGTGCTCCTTGTGAAACATGGAAGGGATGGGCTAGGAGGAGGCATTGGCATTCTGCGGTTGTCCATAGCGACTTTGCTCTCTTGAACTCTTTCAGTTTTACAAGTGGAAGTTGGTTTGGAAGTCTGTCTTACTGATTTTACCGAAGAGAAAACAGAAATTTGTACAAATCACTTCCCCTAATTAATTTCCTATTGCAACCTTTCTATTTGGTGGGGTCATTGTGCAAGTGCTGGCCGTTGTGCAGCAAGGCAGAGATGCTATTTGAAAGCCTCAATCTCTTCAGGGAGCTCCCAGCTGAGAACCAGAGCACTATTGGGCTGGTACTTTTCCTAACCATTAATGTTTTAACTGCTAGAAAATCCCATGTCAGAAGGACCCCTGTGGAGGTTCTCCAGGCAGGGTCAGTCCCACAACAGATTGTCTGTCCTATGCCCTAGACACTCCTCTAGACTCTCCCCCAAACTCTGTTTGAAGCAAATTTTGTGGAAGACGCTCGCTAAAACATCACCACCTTTGTCCTTTGCAACCCTGCAATGTGGCCGGGAGACCTCCGCCCCTGCTCCTACAGCTATTTCGTCTGCTCCCTGCTTCGCAGTAGGACTGGCTGTCTTTTGGAGGTAAGCTTCCATCTCAGAGCCAGCAGCATCCTCAATCAGGGTGAGGTGGTCCAGAATCCTCACTCTTTTCGATTTGCACACGTTGTACAGCAGAGTTTTCAGGGTCCACAGCAGGAGTTCGTTTGTGCTTTGCTCAGTTTGTCTTTTGAGAGCATCCAGCAGGATTTCATCCAGGTTGATGGTATTGATGGTGCCTGGGAGAAGCCACATGGTCCTCCACAGGCATTAGGCCAGCAGGTCAAAAAACTGATCTGGACTGCCCTCAGCAGTCAGGCTGTCTTGGGGTAGCTTCAGCATGGCTCAGAAAATCCTTGTCTGATCAGATTTTCCCAACATGCTTTTAACTAGGACATTAAGGGACTGTATCAGCTTCTGATTTTCTTCTAGGTCTCCATCCAGGAAGTTTAGCATTAAGGTTGTTTCTTACATTCTTAAGTGCTTCCACTGAGGCATCCTGAGCCAATTGCCTCTGAAAGACAAAGTTACAGGCCTGGATGACACAATTACATCACAGAATGATTTGTTCTTTCTGCTGTTTCTTATCTACTTTGTTTTGCTGGTTGGTAAACTTGAGTTATTGAAAGCTGGCTACAAGGAATTCAACAATGTGCCCACACATGGCTTCTACTTTGTTCTTCTGTCTCAGGAGCTCTTCAATTTCTTTCTTTGCCTGGATGCCTTGGCCTCCATCCCTGCAAAGTCAAACTCCAGAATTGCATTTGACAGCCAGTCCAAGATCTCGGAATGGATCCTGGAATTGTTTTGTGAGAAGGCCAACACCATGGCTGTCCTTGCAGTCCAAGCAATGAACATACCTCTGCTGTAGCTCTGAGGGCTTCTTCAGCATTGTTGCTGCATAACACATCTCCCACCATTTCTATCACACTTTCCAGGACAATTTGAGCTAATGTTCTGTAGAAGTCCCCTTTTTGTGCTAGTAACGTGATGGTGTGAAGTTTCTTCTGCATCACCTGTTAGCTTTGTTTCCTTGCATCTTCATGACAGCAGTATCACCAGGGCTTGGCGTGGTATCTCACTTTTCTTCACCTCCCTGACAGTGTTCTCCATAATGGAAATCCTTTCTTTTCAATCGCTGCTTTCCAAACGCTGTATGCAGGTTTCAGGGAGAACAGCAGCTGCCTTTTCCCGGCACCCTTCTGTTGCTTAAGACCAGCTTTCCTATTTGCTTCTCTCCTTCCAGGGGTGGTAGGGTTTCCTTCCAAGGACCCTAAACCAGGACCAAAAGAGTATTACTGGGAATCCCTGCTGTTAGGCCATGCTTTGGGCCGCTTCTGGCAGAGTGTACGGAGGGTGTATTAGAACCTGTAAGAAACATTAGAAACACCATTAGAACAACCCCACTGCTTTAAACCCCAAATAGAACAGTTCACTCACTTTGACGTTAATTAACTTTCTTCTGACCTGTTTAATAATTGGCAACTCCGACATGAGAAAATCCCTTTAGAAGTGAAAAGCAGGCACTTTGTTTGGGGAAAAAAAATCTTTCTCAGGGCATAAGCACTGCCTGCATCCTCACACATCTCTAGCCCCTGAAAGTGCGGCTCCATGGAAAGCCCCTCTCTGCGGGACTCCTGTGTCCAGCCCATATCTCTGTGTGGTGAGGTTGTAGCCAGAGCTCGGACCCATCCTAAGCATCTGCTCTTACAGATCCAGACAATAAATAGGACAATCTGTGCTCTTTGGCTCTCTCTGCTGGCTGCAGTGCACCCCATTCCTGGGCTGGTGCTCAGCAGTGTCCCCCCACACTGCACCCTTTGGGGAATCGGCTAGCGTGGGGAGCAGAGATGCAGGGAATGAAATATCGTATTTGAGCCTCAGGGAAGAATCACAAACCCTGACAAAGCACAAGAAGTAAAATAGGGAGGAAAAGATACAGCAATGAAGATTTACAAAAGAACCTTGAAAACGTGACCGCCAACTTCCAAGGGGATCCTTTTTCTTCCTTAAACCTCTGTCCCGAGAGAAAAAAGATATTTTCCTTGACAGCAGAACTTGGAGCTGTGTAAAGGAGCAAATGTTCTACCTCAGGGCGTAGCAACACCAGGCATGTAGCTGGGCTGGGAGGGATTGACATCACTTCTGCTCTGCACCTGGGGGAATTTCCTAACAAGGGTTGAGGGATGAGCATGGAAGGGCCCAAGAGCATCTCTCAGCTCACCTCCCGGGAATGCTTTGCCAGGGCTGGAGGCCAGGAGCATTTCCTCCCTCTGTAGCGAGGAGGCTGCCGGCAGCCAGAGCCAGTTGCGGAGAGCGGGAGGCAGGAGACAGAGAGCAGTGGGAGGGATGCTTTGGTGTTGTGTGCAGGACCAAGTCCCTCTTTCCGTGGTCTAGCAGCCAACCCAGGGGATAAGCAAAGAGGGAACTTCAGTGCTTCATTTTGTGCTTTCCCAGAGAATCTTCCCTGGGGACTTCCATTAAATACCTTTCGTTAATTAAATGACCAGGTGAGTTTCTTTGTCAGGTTATGTTGGAAATACTAGCTCACGACACAAACTGGCATTTGTACTATACATACAAGAAAAATGGAACTTGGTTGAATTTTATTGTGACCTTGTTAGTTTATTTTTGTGTATTCTACAAGTTGTTTATGGGGTTAGCCTCCTAAGACTGGGATCCGAAAAGTCTTCTGAGATACAGCATCTGGCTAAACAGCTATTCTCAGAAGTGCAATTAAGCGTTGGCAAAGAGTAACAAATAATTGCCACGTAAAACAAAGACAAAGGAGAATAAAATGCTCAGTGTAATTCAGCTTTATTGCATTATTTTGGTGAGAAGCTATCAAAGAGTCAGAAGGTGTTGAGAGAGCAGAGTACAGTCTGTTCCTTTATTGTAATAACTTCTATTGCCTAAGTATAGCTTTTCTCACCCTGGTCAATAAACACCCTGCGGCTCTGCTTTCAGAGAATTAGGGCTCAGTTACAGCAGCGAGTGCTTCCTTCCCAGTGCCTGGTGCTGCCCATATTGGGCCTGGGGGTTGCTCCAGTGCTCTCTGGAGGTGCTGGGATTGGGCAGGATAAAAGGGAAGAAAATTCCTGTGATGATAACAGCTATCTGGGAACGCTCCCGATGGCTGTGGATCAGAGCAATGGTGTAATGCTTGCTAAGAGGCACAGAGACAGAGTAAAGGCAAAGGAGTACAGAGCATCTTACAGGCTATTCTGAGTGAAGCGTAGTTGTGCCCAGGGGTCCAGGCTCTCAGTCTTTTCTGCAGAGCTAGAAGTTTAGCTGATGCTGGAGTGGACCTAGACTATAAGATCTGAATCCCTCAAGTATTTCCACTGCACCACAGCTAGGATTGTTTCAAGCTATCCGTCACCAACAAACCTTCTAGACCAAGGAAGATTTGCCTTTTTTACCAAATTGGGCCACATATAAAAACCATACTGACCTGCTTGCTGGAGCAAATGCCCCCCCTGCCCTGGCATCATTAGTTGGAGACTTTGCTGCTTGGAATGGCTGAGAAGCTCATCACTGACTTCCCATTGGATGATACGAGTTTCCAGGTCCTATACAACCTTTTCTGGTTTTATTAAAAGCAACTCTTCAGACAGTAGTTTCAAGCCCTTTTATGTGATTCCTTACAGGCATTTCCCCTCATGGCCTCAGATGAATCACCAGGTTGAAGGTATCTGCTGGATGGGGATTGCTCTGGGTCTGCCTGTGACACCGAGTGCAAGATGAGAGATGAATCAGCCGCGTGTGGATCATCACAGCCCCTAACATCCCCCAGGCCTGTGCTGAGGTTGCTCCTTTGTGGAGCCTCAGCTCTGAGCTGCAGAGAACACCACTTCAAAACCTCTCTCAAAAACTGCTCTCACTTTCATCAGCTCTGGCCCGTAGGAGCTGACCGAACCTATGTGTCCATCCCAAATTCAGCCTTGCTCAGCAAGAGCCTTCCCAGCCCAGGACACCGTTTCGTGGCTGTGTGGCCAAGGATTAAAAGTAGCTATTTAATCTCTTTACCCTATAATTCCCACCTATCAAGGAGAAACAATAAATCTTCCTTTGTCTTTCTGGTCTTTTTAGCTCAGGAGGTTAAGACCATCTCTTGCATTGTGTTTGTATGGCTCCCAGTACCTGGGATTGCTGGTGCTGCCACAGTGCAATTACATGTGGCGATACTGTATTTAATGCCCTGGGAGCTGTCTCACCAAACTCCAGGAGCTCCTGAGTTGACAGAAAGAGCAAATTTGTCTTTCTGCCTCCAAACTGAGGACATTCACGTCTCCACCACTATATCTTCGTTAAGCTTTGCAGAAGCTGCCGTGACGTGTCGCCAGCTGTATTGCTGAACCAGGCTGGGGTAGCGTGTGAATCACTGTCTTTAATTCCTGCTTCTGCTTGAGGATCATCCACATCCCTATTTGTGATGAGTTTCACTCCAGCAGTTGGCAGGATTAAATTCCCTTCAGAAGCACTGGCTGAGCATAGCGACCAAGAGGAAAAACCTTGGATGAGTAGTGGTCTATTTATATCCCATGAAAGATGGACTTGGTGCCTAAGAATATTCAAGCCCCTGGCAACGCCACCCCCTTTCTGTTCCTGTAGCTGCTGTCCTGAGGCTGCCTCAGTATGGAAGAATTGGCTGGTTTTTGAAAGCTAAGTAGAACCTCCTCAATTCAGGAGTGAGCAGCCAGGGATGGGGAGGTCTCTGCTTTACTGACTCAATCCCCTGAAATCTTCTCCTTTGACAATGCACAGCAGCAAAGGAATCACACATGAGTTAGGACCGTTTCTCTCTCCTCAGAGAGTCTGTCTCTGCACTTTCAAATGGGATCCTATTGTCACCCTATCTGTTTTCAGGGCTGAGAAACAATCTACATTACCTGTTCTTCTCAAATGGAGGCTTCTCCCCAACGATGCCAGCCCTGCCCTTCTCCCAAGCATTAGTTAATCCTGCACCCTCCACAGCTGCACCAGCCACAGAATGCAGGGAATGAAAAAGGGTGCCCTGTGTGCCAGGGCTCTCCCCACTTTCCCCCTGAAGCACTGAGAGGCTCCCCCTTCCCTGTCCAGTCTGCAACGCACTCAGCTCTGATACAGAGGGCAGAGCTCTTCACCCCACCAGTGGCACTGCACACACAGCAGAGGCCGAGGACCTCAAGTCACACCATGAAACCTACCCCTCTTTCAAAGGAGGAGGAGATGAGGCTCCCAGGAGCTGGGGAGATGCTGGATCAGGTCACAACAAGGCTCCTCCAGTGAGTGCAGGATTCAGCTTCCCCATAGCAGCCAGACAGGGAGCTGGCAGCCCTCAATCCTGCCTGCAGCACCGGCAGCCCTGCCTCCAGGCTCAGAGGGGCCGATGTGATGCCAGCAGCTGCCCTCCCTGTGCACATCCCCAGAGCCCTTGCCCATTGCCAGTCAGCTGTGGAGCAGCCAGGCTGAGCCCTGCGGTGAGTGAGCGCGGCAGGGCTGGGATTTCACATTGGCGCTGCTATCGTTCGCAGCGACAAGGAATTCCCCTGCCCCCAGCTCAAGTCTAACAAATCCCTGCCAACAGGGAAAGGAGGCAAGGACCAGGAATAAAGGCAACGGCCTGTGAGCCATCAAGAATGATGCCCCACAAAGAGTTATGCTCAGCACAGACCAGAGGCTGCTTCACATGCCCTCAGCTGGGGAATCCACCTCCACCGGCATCACGCTCAGCCCTCCACCCGTGAACATCTCTAAGGTCCCCTATTTTTTCACCTTTCCTTTGCATATGACAACTACAAAATATTTGTTAGTTTTAATCCTGAATATTGAATTTCTCATTAAAGAGACACCGGTCCCCTGTGCAGGATGCACGCTCTGCAGCTCCAACTCACCCACAGCTGCGTGTCACAAACCAGCACGGCCAGAGAAGGAAGAGGCTCTGCAAAAGCACAAAGAATTTCTCTTCCATTGAGAGAAACGTGTCTTTTCCCCAGTGCTACCTCCTACCCTACTGAATCTTTTAATATTGCATTTAATGATGATGTAGTGGGTAGCAAAACTGCTATAACCAGTTTATTAGACAGAGAGGGGCTGATGGCATGGGGTTAAGATCTCAGCTTTACAGGGATGCGAAACCTCCCCCTGCATGACAGAACAAAGGAAAACTTTCCGAAGGAATCCCAGAATCAGCGTTTGTCGGAGATGTTGCAAGGAATAAAACATGCCAGGTAAGAAAACCTTTCAGTGTTTGCGGCTGAGAAGGGAAGGAAGCGTGTGTGAGATAAACTTGTGCTGTGAACCGCTTTTGTGATCCCATCGCTTGGAATACACAGCTGTAATTTATAGCGATGCCTCTGGTGATGGGTGTAAATCTTCTAGACTGACTGAAGTGCCGGCTCTGTGTCAACCACAATTACAGGGGTTTGATATCTAAAATACCACCGTGTCTCTAGGTCCCTGAGAAAGACCACGGGAAAAATAAAAAAATAAAGAAATAATCATGTTAAGAGGTGCTGTGTGTGCCCATGTGTGCGTGTGGATGCTGTTTGCTGCTGCTGCCCTGAGACAAGCGGCATTTTGAAGACAAGCAGCCTGAGAGGTGACTTAGGTTTTTCTCATTGACCACCAAGTCTCAACATCACCGTTTGAAACATAAACTTTATTGCAACAAAGAATTAAAAATAGTACATCTGAAAGAGTTGCAGAGTGCATGTCATTAAAGAACTAGTCAGAAATCACAACTCAAGCAAATCATGTACAATTGGAACGGAAAGTTTTATTAAAACAACTGGAAATCAAACTCAAATTTTCCTTGTTTGTTTAATTTTACCATAACGGTGGATTGTGTATTTACAGTCTTCGCCTCTTGTGGTGAAGGTTCTGCTCAGGATGGGGGGGCTAGGAAGAAGGCAGGGGTGGATGGGGAGGAGAGGTGGGTTTCAAAGCTAACAGGATGTGAAAGTTTTCCAGAAGAAGTTCTTGCAGCCTGCTTTGCGTTCCCGGGGAGCCAGAGCCGGGTTTGAGTTAGCCGAGCGCTCCAGCTCCAGTCTCACTTCATCCTGCTCAGCCCCTCGGGACAAGTCCTCAGACTCCAGGGCTTCATTTTCTGTCTGGCTTGGCTCTGAGAGCAGTTCTGCCAAAAAGTACTTGGCCAGTTCCTTGGGGTGGGAGGATGAAAAAGAAAGAGAGAGAGAGAGCACAATTACTCCTTGATTTGGGGGGCTTATCACTCTAAGATGCCTTTGTGCCCAGATTAGAGATATGCAGGACTCTGGAGGAGAAGGGGAGCCCTGGTTTTCCAAAGAGCCCAGCCTAACAGCTGCTACGCGGCAGCTGCATCTATGGAATAAAGCGGAGTGGAAGAGCCCTGATATCTACCTGGGGTGGGGAAGAGACTGCTGTCCTGGTCGTGGCAGGAATCAACTCATCCAAACACTATTTCACCTTCCCTTCCCACTGCTCCAGCACCCTGTGTGGACTCAGAGAGGATGCTGTGAGGTTGCTGCTAAAGCAACATGGGAAAGGTCTTTGGCAGAGCTCACAGGAGAGGCTGCGTTGGGTAACCCTCTCACTGAGGGTTATTTTTCCTCTCGTTCTTCGAAGCCCTGGCTGCCCCATTGCATGGAAAAGGACATCCTCCTGCTACGCTGGGGCAGCTGCCTCAGTTCAGTGCCGTGGAGAAGCCCTGGAGAGCTTCACCAGGGGTTCTGCCCTTTGCCCTAGCAATGGTTGCTCCTCATCCTCCACGAGCACCCAGCTGGGTTGGACTGGGGCAGAGTCTCCCCTTTCCAACCCAGCCGCCCAGCTTGTTGCTGGCTCAGCCCCAGCAGGGAGCCGGGGGATCTGTCAGAGAACAGGGGTCTGCAGCAATCAATGGAGGGTTTGAAATGGGGACACTGGGGACATCCAGTGAGGAACTGGAGGAGTCTGCACTGAGGGTTCTGGGATGTCGGGGGGGGAACTGGAGGAGTCTGCAGCAGGGAAGCTGGAGGTGCGCAAAGGGGAGCGTTTGCCGGGGAAAAGGAGGGTCTGCAACGGGGTTTGCGGAGGAGAAGCGGGGGTCTGCAGTGGAGCAGCAGGGGCTGCAGCAGGGGCTGCAGCAGGGCCGTCGGGGTGGCCGAGGGGTGCCCGGGGTGGCCGCCCCGTCGCGGGGCTCTCACCTGCTTCCCGGCGGCGGCAGCCAGGGACTTCTGCAGGAACTGCCGGAGCCGCGGGTCCGAGGGGGCGGCCGAGACGGTGCCGAGGGCCAGGAGGATGGAGAGCAGGGCCAGGGCGCACTGGAGGCGGCACGACAGCATCTCGCCGGCGGGTCGGGCGCGGAGAGGCGGCGGCGGGGAAGCGCTGAGGGCTCCGCTGCGGCTCGGCTCCGGCGTTGGGGATCTCCTCGCCGCCCGCCGCCTTTATAAACCCTTCTCCTGACGTCAAGGCGGGGGCGCCCCCCTCGCCCCACGCCGCCGGGGGTGGGTCCCTGCCCGGGACCCAGGAGAGGGGAGGGGGGCCCGAGCCCAGGGATGCTCGGCTCTGCCCGGGGCCAGCCAAGAGTCCACGGTGCCCCTCGAGTACCCACCCCCACCGCCAGCCGCCCCCCTGGCACCACCCGTTCCTAGACACGTTTTGTCCCCAAATCACCGCCTCTCCTGGGCCCTCCATCCTACTCGTCCCTCCTCCCCAGCCAGAACCCCCCAGGAGAGGCGCAGGGGGGTCCCATCTGTGCGCCGCCCACCCAGGGATCTATCCCCCATGCCGGAGGGCTAAACCACCCAGCAAGAGCCGGTGCCAGAGCCCCTCGCCCTGGCGCCGCTCCCCACCCCGTCGGGTAAGGAACGGCTGCAGAGTGCGGAGAGCTGGAAAGGATCCCCTCAAAGGCGGTTTTCCCTCCGCTCCAGCAGGGAGTGGGGGGTGCTGAGCTGCCCCCGGGGGTCCTTTTTGCCTCTCCGGCTCCTGTGGTGGGGATCTTCGGCAGCGGTCGTTGCCCAGACCCCGCCGCACCCCGGCCCCGGCCCCGGTCCCCGTCTCAGCTCCAGCGGCCGTCGGGGCAGCTCCGGCGGCAGCTCCCGGGGGAGTGTCCCGGTTCCGCGATAGCTCCGCACCGACAAATCGGGGACTCGATCTGGGTGCGCAGGTCCCTGGCCGAGTCAGCAGGGACCTCTGTCTCCATTCCTAGGATCGTTGGACCTGCTGGCCCCGTGGGGGATGCGCCTGTCCTGCAGGGACGGTCTGTCTCCCACACTCCTCCAGCCTGTCTCCATGTGGCTGATGGCCGCACAAGCCCCTGTCACCCCAAAGGACGAGCATCTTCAGCTTTCTTCCAGCTGGCAGGTGCAAAGAAGGGGCTCTGCTACCACCCAGGAAAGGGGTATCAGGGGCTCTTTCCCATCTCAATTCCCAGCCGAGGTAAGTCCTTGGGGACAAGGACTCGAGTACTGCACAAAGGTCTCTGGAAATCTCCAGAGGGTTGTTTCATTTCATGTTGAATTAATGTGCCTCACTCCCCTGCAACCTCAGTGCTGCCGGCTGGGTTTGCTGAGGCTGACCTGGGAGCATGGAACGTGAAACAAGGTGTTCCTGATCTGCTTTACAGTCCAGCAAGACAACTTGATGCTGGTTGCTGGTTCCAGACCATGCAGACCTCTCTGCTGAACTGGAGCTGCCCTTTGGGTTTGGTGCCTCCCTTCCTTTGTGCAGACCTCGGCAGCCACTCAGTGTTCATCCTCTGCGTCCTCCCTAAATCATGGTGCAAAATAAATGACACCTATGAGAGAGGAAGCCTTCATTTGTAGGTCAGGAGACCTGTGGGTTGAGTAGACTTGTGCAGCTTTTACATGCAGATGTCCCCAACTGCCTTACCCTGTGCACTCCTGGGACCCTGTCTGTCTTGTAGCACTGGTGTTGCTCTGGGGGAACTGGCAGAGAGGAGTCAGCTTCTGCTCTGATTTGGACACATTCCTTTGTTTTAGGCAGAGGACACAACCTCCTGATTTGTACCCAGGAAGAGAGATTGGCTCCAAGGGCCATGACTTCCAGAGCTTCTCTTTCCACCCTATTCCTGTGCTAGCAGCTGGACCAACACCTCTCTCCTGCAGTCAAAGAAGCAGAGCCAGTCCTGGCCATGGCAAACAGCCAAGGCAGCAGATGCCAGGGCATCAAATCTATTCTGTCCTTCTTGCCTGCATTCAAGAGAAATTTCCTGGGGATGGTTTCTCCCAGCAACAGTAATTTCCCCACCTGTCCCAGCTATGCCAGTAGCAGCATGCTGGGCTCCCTCAGTTTATTTGCACTGGGAATAGACTGCTTTTGTAGCCTCCAGGCTCTCATC
This sequence comes from Todus mexicanus, assembly GCA_013389965.1. Lineage (NCBI taxonomy): Eukaryota > Metazoa > Chordata > Aves > Coraciiformes > Todidae > Todus > Todus mexicanus. Next base: position 6,047 of record WEIS01038574.1, on the reverse strand, counting down.
CTTGGCACAGCACAACCCAGCTGTGCGACACTGCAGTGCCAGACTGGACTAGCTTTGCAAAGGGTCCCAACTCATCAGCAGCAAGTCCCAGAGCTCAGGACAGAGCAGCCTGTTTGGATGCCATATCTGGGTTATTTGGGTGCCATATACTGGGTTTTTTCAGGCAATTGTCCAGCCTGGCACCTTTCTACCATTCAGCTTAACACCCCAAGGGGAAAGGGACACTGGGAACCCCTGTCACTCCTCAGTGCGGAGGAATTGCTACTGGCCGCCTGAGCTGCACAGCTATGGTCTTACGCTGATGCGCTTCAGGGATTGGTTCAGCATCTGTATTTCTCAGGGTATACCAACAGGCTGGGGTGTAGCCTTGGATTGCTGCACGGGATGGGAAATTGCGAGAGATTTCAGCACCATTAGGACCCATCTATAGACCACCTTGAAGATGGAATGGCAGGAGCTGGCACAGTGCAGGAAAAACCTCCTTGGTGAGTTCCACATATTGTTTCCTGCCAACTTGGTGTGGAGCCAGTGGGACTCAAACACATTATAATGGGATTTTGCAGAGGTGCAGAGCTCAGTCTGAGATGAATGGGTTTTGGGCAGGCCAGGAGGGCTGTTTTTAGGAAGCTGGTGTGATCACACTGGCATAAAATGCCATAAGATATCAGACTTGAGTTCTTAAGGGGTTTTGAAATTCCTAATGTTGTGCCCAAACCTGGACTGCTCAGCACCTCATTCTTCTCCCCTTACCTGCAGCGCCTCTGTGTGTATGAGTTCAGCCCTACTATTGACTTCCAAGCCCAGAGCAGTTCCTTGGTAGCCCCAGTCTTCATATACCCTTTGTTTCTCATTTTAACCTTTTAACCTCTATCCACCTCAACCCTGCACTGCCAACCCTTGCTGGCCATCTGGCAGCGCAGGCCATCCTGCTGCAGAGCAAAAGTACCCAGTTATTACTAAGGCTCTAGCCAATGCAGGGCTTTGGGCTAGGAGCAATATTGCTGCAGTCGAAGATGTGCTATGTATAGTCTAGTTCCAGGCAGCCACAAACCCTGAGGTCACATTGAGGATCTCTGCTCTTGATGATCACCCTGGCTGCTGTGGCTCTTCCAGCCACATGGGAACAAGGTTTGAAAGACCAAGTTGGCTCTGACTCCACCTCTCTGTGTAGCACAGGAGTTGAGTGGCTGTCCCCCTACTCCCCACTCTGCCTGGGAGAGACTGGAGGAATTACACCAGTGTCCTTCAGCAACAGGAAAAATATTACTGTATGAAAATATCTTGGATTTGTCCCATTGAATTTCAGATGCTTACCTGAGAACACAAAGGATGGGTTCATTTTCTGCTTTCTAGTCCTGCATCCCACCAGGAGGTGACTTGGCTTCTGAGTCTGAGTAGCCTCAGCAAGACTCTGATGTCCACCTTCACTGTTTTTCCCCTCTTGGGCTTTAGCTGAGACTGTGAGGCTGGTGGAGGCAGGACCAGAGTAGGTGCTTTGGTGGGAATATGCGCTTAGAAACATTTCAGCCTGTTCAAAGGAGAGAAACTGTGTTTGCTTCAGGTCTGAGCCTTGTTGATGGATAAAATGTTGAATGGGCCAAAGTTCTTTTTGATCTCGGGTAGTATTTGGGAGAATCACTCTGATGTCCTCCATCTGAGAAGTTTTGACATTCCATTTCAAGGGAAATCTAAAGGAAAAATGTCATTTAACAGAAGATGAAAATGTGTTTTGGTTCAGAAAACCATCATGGGCTGACCTAGAGAAACCCACAATGTGGGAGTGGAGAAAGGGAGTCCATCTGCCCTGTACACCTTCAGACTGTCTCCCACTGAGGACTCCTGGGGAAGGGGTAAGGACAAATCTCCAGACATCCTTGTGACTGACACAGGCACAGAGTGGTGAATAAGCTGCAGACTGATTTACCAGTTCTCCCTCCCCCAGCTCCTCTCTGGGATCAGTGTGCTCTGAATTCTTTTACACTCATTCCCCATCCAGATAAATCCATCATCCACTCGGCTGCGGCGACTGTGATTTTGTTCCTTTCTTTCTGCCGCAGCGCTGCAGGGCATGTGGCTTTGCAGACGATTGAATTGCATTGAATTCCTGTGCCGGCTTCCTTACCCCCACGCTTCCAGCTTGCTCCAAGGTTCCAGAGAAGCCCAGCAATGCCCAGGTCTGTGTGCACAGACTGCACACTGAGTTCTGTACCGGCAAAGCGTGCCCTCTGCTGTCACCACCGCCACAAGCCTGGCTCTCATCGCACCTCACCTCCCTGTCTGTCACCTACAAAATGCTCTCCAGACTCTCTCAGCTCTGCTCTCATGAGTAGGACAGCTTTGTCAGGTATCACTACCTTGCCAGCAGGGAACCCCTCTTTTTCTTATATTCCAGCACTCAGCCTGGTAGGGTTGAGCTGTGATCTGGGAGAGAGGGCCATAGAATCATAGAATGGTTTAGGTTGGAAGGGACATTTAAAGGTCATCTAGTCCAGTGCCCCTGCAGAGCCCAGGGATATCTTCAACTACATCAGGTTGCTCGAAGTCCCATCCAACCTGGCCTTGAATGTTTCCAGGAATGGGACATCTACCACGCCCCTGGGCAAACTGTGTCAGTGTTTCACCACTCCTAACATAAGAAAATTCTTCCTTATATCCAGTCTAAATCTCTCCTCCTTTAGTTTAAAATCATCACCCTTTGTCCTGTCACATCTGAGGTGAGATGTCATCCAGAGGGACCTGAGCAAGCTCGAGAAGTGTGCCCAGGTGAACCTCATGAGGTTTAACAAGGGTAAGTGCTGGGTCCTGCACTTGGGTCAGGGCAAACCCTGGTATCAATACAGGCTGGGGGATGAAGCAACTGAGAGCAGCCCTGCAGAGAGAGACTTGGAGGTACTGATGGCTGAAAAGCTGGCCATGAGCCGGCAACTCGATCTTTAAGGAAACTGGGGAAGTGCATGATCTTTAAGATCCCTTGCAACCCAAAGCATTCTAGGATTCTGCGGTTCTTTCTTCCGCCGTCTCCTAGCTCAAAGCCCGTCTCTGGATGCCCTCTGGTGGAGAACCCTGCAGAATGCAGCCGAGAGCCAGAGCCTGAGCCGGGGATGCAGTTCAGCTCTTCACCCACCAGTACCTCCAAGTAATCTGCAGGGCTGCTCTCAGTTGTTTCAACTTCCAGCCCATATCGACACTGGGGATCTCCCTGACCCAGGTGCAGGACCCTGCACTTGCCCTTGTTGAACCTCATGAGGTTCACATGGTTCCACTTCTTGAGCTTGTCCAGATCCCTCTGGATGACAGGACATCCCTCAGGCGTATCCATTGCCCCTCTCAGCTTGGTGTCATCTGCAAACTTGCTGAGGATAAACTTGATCCCACTACCTATGCCATTGAAGAAGTTATTGAACAGCCCTGGCCCCATTCTGGGAAGCTTTCTGGAAATGAGCCATTTTATCTTTTTGGTGTTGTCCTTTTTTCTGAGGCTTGGCAAGAGTCAGACCCTGTATCTGCAGATGGTTTTTGAAAGGGCAAATAACCCAACAGTACTGACCCAGACTGGCCTGACCAGTTCAAAGTTTTTTGAACTCTGCGGCCATAAAACATGTGCAGTGTAGCCCTGTGTGTGTCTGCTCCCTTGCCTCTGCAAACACTGGCCGTGCTGAGCAAAGCTCGCTGGCACAGGCTGGCTGTGCCAGATGTCTGCAGACCTCTGCCCTTTGGAGAGTGAGGGAGCGATTGCTATTGCTTCAGCTGAGCTCCCTGGAAAAGCTGTGACATCATTGTTTAAAAAATAATCATCTGTCAGGTGGAGGAAACACAGCCATGATCCAGGAAAACATAGGATTTATTTTGTGAATGCAACTGAGAAGTCACTGAGAAACAGAGGTGGTGACTTATGCAGCCTGCTCATGGGGGGCAAGCGGGGCTGTCAGCCCAGCCCGGCCACTTCCAAAAGTGACAACTGTGGTAATCAGAAAGGTAATGAGCTCCCAGACAGGCAGCTCCTGACACAGAGGGGAGAAACCTAAGTGTGTGTGTCAAATGAAGACAGTGTGTGTGTCAAAACTCTGTCACGAGGACAACCAGCTTTACTAAATGTTAAAAACCTTATGGGGGAAAGGCGGACCAAGGAAGCAAGCAAGGGAGCAAGGTGAGAAAGCAGATTTTTGTTATTCCACGTGCTCAGGCAGTGCTCCATTTGTTGTCATTTTCCCCCTGCCTTGTGCCTAAGAGAAGTAAGCTGCTGAGGACTCATGCTGGGCTCAGCATTGCTCAGCAGTCAGCAGCGTGCACCCAGCTTGGGGGATGAGAAAGAGGCTCCTGCCCTGGGAAGATGTATGAGAAGGGAGGTTTTGCAGCTGAGAGGACTTCACCCACAAAAAGCCTGCCCCACAGCAGATGGGTGCTTGCTGCAGGCTGCCCAGCAGCCATCCTGCCCAGCCAACAAACCTCAGGAGAAGGGAGGGACTGGCTCCAGCTCAGTGCTCAGCCCTCACTTTTGGGGGGATTTCTCCATGTGCCAGCAGATCCGGTCTGCTGGGAGACAAGCCAGAGGTCCTGGGGGCCCTGCAAA
>WEIS01038566.1:1168-12329 GCA_013389965.1 Todus mexicanus | reverse complement strand
TGGTTTGACGGCTCAGTGGATCTGGGTCATAATACCCTATCAAAAACACTGTAGCCGTATAACACAAAGTGTTGATCTAGAATAAATTCACATACTGGTTTCAATGTTTTCAGAACAAATGGATTAACTTTATATGGCAGGCTTTATGCCAGATCAGATATCACCGGTCTGCGCCACTCTGACTTCAGGCTAGATTATATATCGTCTGTTCTCTTGCAGCGACACAAACTCTTGCTAATTTGATAGTAATGTGATCATGTGCCCATGCCCAAACCAGGTCAGATCTATACGGCTGAGTGATCCTGTGGTAACGGTTGTGGACTGATAGCCTGAGTCTGTTCATTAGCAGGGAAGCTCATCTCGACTTCAGCGTCAAAAATCCACGGAAGTAGAGGCAAACTACATTCCTGTAGCTGCACACCATGCTTCAGTCTAGGCTGCAGTCCCCCTTTGCCTTCAGCAGTTCCCTGCATTTGCGAGGGCTTTCCCTCTATGTTACCGTTCAATTCTATTAGTGCAGTCACTGGAAAAAGAAAGAGGCCAACACATATATACATACACACACACAGTTTTAAAGGCTTGGGACCCGTTTGGGGAGGTAGATGTTTTTATTCTGGTTAAACTATTCTAATTCCTGTGGATATTGTTTTATTTATACCACAATACAAGATTAAATCAGGCCATGGCTTCCCAACAGGCAAACAAAGTGAGTCTAAACAAATGATATTTTTAAAAGCTTTTGGGATAAGAATAATTTTGAATCTAGAATGTATTAAAGTGACATTAAATTACAATAAAAGGCTTACATTCACTACAAGTTAAACTCCCCTTTACAGAAGGAGATGCAACAAGTTCCATTGTTTCACTTTGTACACTGAAAAAGGTCCTCTTTTTGATTTTTCTGTCTTCTGAACTGCACTTGGCCTTTGTAGATGGAGGCAAAACTCCTGGACACTTGCCCCCCAACTCTCACATGTAGTGAGTATTTCCCCTTGGGTGCTCTTTGTGTCATGATATCTTAAAATAAGTGTCTTTCTGTCAGGCATTGCTCTTATATAATACATGTTGTCATCTGGAGTGAGGCAAAGTTGTGCATATTTAGCTAGTTTGCTTTGTAACGCATTATTACAAGTGACCGAAAACACGGTACAGGAAGTTGTTTGTGTGCTTTTTTTTCATTGCTTATGCAACTCCCAAGCAGAAAATGTTCTTGAGAGCAGATGGTACAGAACAGCCAATTGCAAGCTCCATTTTCCAGATGCATAGATGTTTCATGTCTACTTGAAGCCAGTTCAGAGGGCTTTGTAAACTTGAGTCCAACTTTTGTTTAACCCTTTACTGGGCAACCAGTGAAGTGTTTCCTTCAGGAGTTTCAGTCCTGACAAAAATAACCTGAATGCACAAGATTGATTGCGTTCTCAGATGCTTAATCAAAGTCTGGGACATAGTGTTATGATCAGCAATTAAAATATTAATACTGTTTTTCTAGCAGGAATGTTGCAAAGTTCAGCAACTGATGCATAATCTGTGGTTTCCATTCATTTCTCTCTTTCAACTTTCTAAATGGCGCGTTGTAACAACAGAGTGGCCAGTATCTGAATTTCTTACTGCTTGACAAGGGGATTACTAGATAGCGAAGGCAAATTAATTTGACTTCCTACAGAAAAGGTAAGAACTTCTTACCCTAGGGCAGTAACGCAGACAGCTCATGACTGCATGATACTGATAAACTACAGTTTACAACTCAGCAGGTTTCTCGTTTGATTTTTTTTTTCAACTTCCTTGGGTCTTTGGGCTTTGCACAGTAGGCTTATTGCTGCTGAACCATAGGCTTTTATTTGATAACAAATAAAAGTACCAGTCCAGTCTTTTTCCCTGTTGCACCCACAGAAATCTGTCTGAGATCATATGAGCATTACAGACTAACTTAGTGGAAAGGCATCCATGAAAGCTGGTCTTCAGTTATTGGCTAAACCAGTCAGTTTGTGAATTGAAATACAATTTAGGTTTCGTTTGGTCAGGGACTCATAAGAAGTAAGGCACTTGATCCCATAATAACAGTACCAATTTGTCAGTTATTACCCATAGGTCCTGAGAAACAGGCGAGTAACGATTCCTCCAAAGATACTGCCTGGTTATACAGTACACCTTGGTCAGAAGTAGGCATAGAACTAGGGTCTGACATCTGATCCACTAAGCTTTTATTGTTTTCAGGTACTTCCAACAAACTTTTAAGAAAGATTATTGGAGCTGAGAAAGATAATAGATTTAGAAATAAAAGCTGAAGAATGTTCTTTATTATGTCATTGGTTAACTTTTTAACCGTTTATTATATTCCCACAATGTGAAGAGATGAACCTAAACTGAACTTTCAAAGCCAGATGGCAAATTGACTTTCCAAATCCCTAACTCCAACCCGTCTCTTAAACCGAGAAAATATAGAAGTTTGGAATAGTCGAAGTCTGGCTCTTATGTTGATAATATCGTATAATCCAAGCTTATAAGACCCAGTGTGCTGACTGATGGTAAGAGAGGTGAGAAGGAACCATTTTCTTTGGAAAACCTTGTGAAACAGTCTAGAACCACTCCATTTCTGAACAGGCTACCCAGGGAAATGGTCACGGCACCAAGCCTATCAGAGTTCAAGGAGGATCCGGACGACACTTTTTGTCGTACGATTTAGTTTTAGGTAGTCATGCAAGGAGCAGGGAGTTGAACTCAATGATCCTCATGGGTCCCTTCCAGACTTGAGATATTCTATGATTCCGTGATTCTCTCTCTTTGAAGAGTTATGTATTTTATTAACCAGAATCAGGCTATTGAAATTGATGGACCTGATAGTGTGCTTCTCTGCATCAAAATTTTGTCCCATTTGGCAAGAGGACAGGCAGTTCAATGTCTCACAGAACAACAACATTAACAGGCGAGAAATTCTTCCTTGACCTCCTACAGAATGAAAGTTTGGAATTTTTGTGACACCATATAATCTTCAGAAATTCCTTCTTCTCTGAACTACTCAGGGGTTACAATATGAATGCTGGTCAGGATCCAACCATTGCCTTTGCCATTCAATGCTCTCTCAAAACCAAGCAACGCTGTTGCATTTTCCTTTCGCTTCCTCTTGCTGCTTGGGCTGTGAAGCAAATTATACGTACCGGACTGGCTTTTCAAGGCACTAAGTGAAAAATGGCATTTTAAAATAACAGTTGCCAGGTCCTGCAGCTTAAAACTGTAGTACTGCATGTTAAAAGCTCACTCCTTCCCAGAAGCAAGGTGTAAAAAGTAATATGAATATATGTGTGTGTGCGTGCGCATGTATCTGGGTCTGGGACACAGACAGATTCCCTACCTGGAAATGGCTTGCTATTATTAGACATGCAGTTACCAGGGGTTATGTAAGACAATTGAAGCTCTGTTTTTTAACAGAGACATGATTCATGCTACTTGTAGTAACAGTAACCACCTCCAAATGAGACAGAAAGCAGACACAGACAAAAGGCTGAAGAAATCAATGCTGGCTGAACACAGCCATCCTCCTGATACCTTCTGCCTCTCAAAGAGCCGTGGGGTTATCAGCAGTGGAGGTTGACGCTCATTCCAAAGACTTACAGAGTTACTGAGCCAGTGCATCTGTATCAGCAGCGTTTGCAGGGAGCGACTGAGGCTGTGGGAGCTGTGAGAAGGGACAGCGCTGGGCACACTTTGCCGTGTTCCCAGCAACATCTCTGGTGTTCTGCAGAAGGCTGAGGGAGCTGTGAGCAGAGCTAGCACTCCTACTCTATTTTCTCAGTTACTCCTGCTGGGAAAGGCTGGAACCAAAACAACTTTTGGCTCCTCTGCAGTTAACACTTTTACAGTCATTTTTATAGTAATGTGGAGAGAGAGTCGAGACCTGGAGTAGCTTTGAACTTCTGCCAGCACTCTTCATTAGAGCAAATTGTGAAATCTGATTGAACTAGAATAGCTCTGAGCTCCCCTACAGCTAAGACTCCTGATCCATCTCCTAGAGTACTTCTTGCTGGTCATGGCAGAAATCAGAATATCTGCAAGTGCCTTCCGAATTCTGTTCATCTGGCCCACTTCTTACAACAATTTCTTTTGGGAGATAGCAGGAGTAAGGTTGCTGCCAGATTGTCTACAGTCAAAGATACAGTCTCCTCCTCACAGAATTTCTTTCCTGATAGGAAAAATGGTTACATTCAGAATACTGAAATGAACACAGGTGTGATGCTTATTTACAGAATGTCACTTGCCAGAAATAAAAGATGGGGTAGTTGCTATCAAGTCCCCTCAAGTCACTACCATTCCCTACCGTGTCCCCTCTTGGGTGACTGCGGATCGCCTGTAAAATTTCATTTCAGCATCATGTAAACCATTCTGTGCAGTAACTTCTGCTGTCAAGGAAGAAGATGCTGAAGATTTGAAAATGGACTTTTTAGCACTCAGAAGACAGCCCTCCTACATTAGCAGAACTTATCCAACAGCAAAGCCAACTGCCTTCAGTTTCATTCAAGAAAATTTTGAAATGACCAGAGAAATAGCCTCTAAGAGCCACAGAAGAAAGATAAATACTGAATTCCAATAAATCCCAAGAGTTTGCCATTTGCTAATAGTGGAGTAAGAATAACAATGATTATTGTGACGTTATTTTCCTTAATGCATCATGCTGTGTATACTGTACAGAGTAGAAATCACTCCAGCTACTATTAATGTTAGTAATCATTCTCCATCAGCCACACTGCATGCAGTTTTAGGAGAAAAATGAAAAATAACTCAGAATGCCTTAAAAATGGCATTGCAGTCATATCCTGACTATGTGCTTTCCTGGCACAGAGTGGTTAGAACCCAGATCTGAGTAACACAGCCAGCACTGACATCTCTGCATTTCAGGCACACTTCAAGAAAAATCCTGGTTTGATGCAGATGATACATAACTTTAAAAAACAAATAATTATCACAAATATACATCACACCTCAGGACACATTGCTGTCAGTGACTTGACATTTCAAATGATGAGTTTCACAAATGTGCATAACCATCGGATTTGATTGAACAATGTTTTAGAATAATTCACATGCTCATCTAGAACTTTTTTTCATTGTGTTTTGGCACTGAAGCATGAAACAGGAAATCTACAGTGGGTTTCTCTTAGCTTGTGAGGAAGCAAATGCTTTGATCAGTTCTACGTACTCCAAGGCTGTAGTCAGCTATTCCTCAATGGATAATGAAACCGAAGCCCAGAGTGACTCCGTTTCTCTGTGGATCCTGTGTGATATTTTATACATAGTTTCTGACATAAATCAAACAAGCTTTCATTTGTACAGTTTGAGGCCAGAGGCAGCAAGCACATAGGAAGTACGGTATGGGAAAACATGTTTGTGGTGCTTTTTACCTAGTCTTTTCACTGTGTTGGTTACTGACTCTTTCGTGATTGACTTGCAAGGGAAATCTTCAGAGGCAGGAGACAATCATCCAAAACAACAACACAAAAATATTCAAAATCATTTGAGTGTTTTTCCCAACTGTCAGTAACATGATTGTTTAGCTCAGCATTCAGGCAGTGGTCTTACAAAACTTAAAAATTCAGGAAAAGATTCCTTGTCTCAGACTTTGCCCTTCAGAACACATGCAAACAGGATTTTTAATATAAATCTTTCTCTAGAGAAGGCAGGTAAAAATCCTGCAAATTTCTTCATCTCCTTATAAAGCAAGTCACATAATAAAAGCTCAGTGGGAGGGAGGAATTCCATCAAGATGATGCCAAGTTTTGGAGGGAGGAGGGTGTTCCATTTTTCTGTTCATCTGTTTGATAACCTGGCTCTTGGTGCTTGAGAAAACCAGATGTATGAGTGAAAATTTCATTTCCTAGTTTACTTTGAGGGGGGTGGTTCTGTGACAAATGGATCAAATCTATTTGAAACTTATAGATGGCAGTATTCCCTTGTCGTACATGGAATTATACCTTAAATGATTGTAAACAGTATCTCATAGTTTCTGCAAGCAAAAAGCCACGAAACTCCCAGGATTTTATGACTTCTATTAGCTACCATTTTGTATCATCTTCCATATTCATGACAGTGTACTTCAGATTTGTGAGCTTTTAGCATAGGAACTACAAATTGGGGATGAGACATTGATGCATCAAGCGCTGTGCTGTTGTGACCAGGAGGGAGGGGCGTATGGCAGAACCAGAGCTAATAGCGCAAATCTGCGTTAAATTGTGTTATGTGTTGAGATTATACAGTCCCTTCACCTCGGCAAAAATACGTTACTGGTTTGCAGACATGGTTGCTGAAACATGGAGGTCAGTTCTTTAAGGACATTCCGTACTGTCTTCAATTCACCAAGATGTATGGGACTAAAGGTTTCAGGGTTTATGCCAAAGTACTTGCAAGGACAGCATGCAGTGAAACCAAAGCAATGTGTAGGGGAGGAGGAAAAAAACTCAGCTCATTCTCTTCATATGCTTTCATTGTTTTTGTTCTTCCTGAAAAATAATGTCCTTTCAGATTTCGTTTGACATCTCCATGATGTTGAACAGATTCGGAGAAATCACCAATATTTTGACAGGGTTCCTTGGCAATGAAATGTTCATGAAGCTCATCTGTCATGAGCTAATCTGGCTCATCTAGCCAAAGCAGTAGCTTAGGCAGATAGATTACTGTAACAATTTAATTTCTACACATTTTCTTCGTCTCTGGTGATTGCAGTGACGGCAACTTATACTTCAGTTGCAGAAACATTGGTAGTAATTGCAGCACAACTATGCCTTCAATTTTGTGAGAACCTTGCTTAAGCTGGCGAGACAGTGCCATATTGTCCAAGTGCTGCCTTCTTGGTAATAAGGGAATACTCTGTGTTTGCCATTTTCAGTGTTCATGCCTTCAAAGCCTTAACCTCTTACCCTGATCACCTCCTGTGAACTGTTTGAGTTTCCTGCCATAATGCCTTGTAACCTCCAGCATCGGCACGTGAATGCCTGAGGCTGTTTATGCTCTCAAACTGCTTCTATTAATGCTAAGTATCTGTAGAAAACTAGTGCTGAAGACTCAACAATGTTAGCAGTATACAAGCACTACCCACAAATCAGTCTGTTCCCTGGAAAGCTTGTGTAGGTGCAGTTCCACAGAGCACAGATTTACTCCATATTTGACACAAGTATCAATAAAATCTTGACTTTATGTATTTGCCTCAGTAACGCCCCACTTTAATGAATTGCTTTGAAAAGTGTGTGGTTTTGTTCAACATTCTGGTACAATTTTGAAGGCTTCATAGTAGAGTATAGAGATTCTGTGTTTTTACACCCAGCAATATTTTGCCAGAATAAGATAATTTTAAAATAATAATTGTGTATATAACTATATGAACATACATATATATATATGGTTATCATATATGTATGTATTTATAAGTACAGTATTGCTACTTCTCTTTACCACATGTGAAAAGATAACTCCTGGCCTGACACACTGTCATGATTCAGTCTGGCATCATAGATTTTTTTAATCCGTTTTAATGTTTAGCTGATGTTACATCGGGGCTTTTGGTGATCTGGTTCTGCTCTGATGAAGCTTACCAACTATTGACGTTTAGCTACCTACCAGTTATCTTCACCATTTTAAATCACGTTTGCAAAGTCTGAACGGATGTTTAGCACAGCCTAACATTGCTTTACCCTGCTCTGCCCACAGCGAGGTGCAGCCAAGGGGGCGACGTGCACTCTGCTTGGGCACGATCTAACCTGTTTCTCTGCAAGCGTGGGGTTTATACACAACACACTAAGCATGATGAGATCTTTATTAATGGAAAATAGGCAGCACCATGATTTGTATCTTAAATGAGAGAGAACTTTTCCAAAAGTTCAGAGTTGAGGCCTGGTAGCACTGTGCAGTGGGGGAGGGGCTGTTCATCTTGACGAGTAGAAAGGAAAGTCAGTAGAAGAGTTACCTTTTTGGACCTTAGCTGTTCCATATGGTTAGCTATTGCACTGAGAATGCTGCTTGCAAATAGAAAGAAATGTCAGAAGAATCCGCAGACGAACGTGAGACCTGGAAAATGCCTATTCCAAGTGCCAAATTCATATTTAAGAAAATAATTGCTGCTTAAGGAAAGTGAAATTCAATAGTATCAGAGAAAAGGCAGTGAAAGAAGGGAAAAAGAAACAGATACAGAGAAGTAAGAGAGGATTTGTGAGGCAAAAAGTGGGAACATGATGTAGATTTTACTATAAACAACATTGCTATTCCCTATTTCAGTAAGTACCCCTGGGACTCCAGGTAGAGATCTTTTTCTCTAGTACTTGTGCAAAGATCTCCTTGTGGGAAATTGGCCTTTACCAGGCTAGAGCAGTCCAGCCTCTTTAAACAGTCTTTCTGCAAATGTCTCATCTGTTAACAAATTAATTTTTGAGTTTCAGGCCCAGTTACTGATAGTGGGCATACCGTGCTCCCAGTAGAGTACAGAAATGAGCAGTTTCGTCTCCTACATGAAGCTCTGACTATTGTGAAGAATTCATGCTATGGCCTTCTGACAGCATATCCTGTGCTGCTGAATTTCTGTGTTTTCTGTGACTCAAGTTCTGGCCTCAGTTGGAAAGGTGCTTTTTATATCACAGTCCATCGTGATCTCTGTTTAAGACACTGTGGTTGCGTATCTACCTACAGGTAGCCAGTGGCTTAACCTTGCTCATGTAACATCAATTCTGCAGTCTGTCCTAGTGAGAGGATGTGCCTTTGAAAAAAAAAAACATAAACAGTCATATACAGCAGGAATACGCCACTTTGAGCAGCAGGTTGACTCTTGAATCACATTTGTTGATGGCTAACACTGCTGCTCTCATCTTCTTATTCGCTGCTCCTGGGAAAAGTGACCAAAAAAGAATTGCATTTAGCCTAGACAGCTCAGTCTGAAAATATATCTTGGTTGTGAAAGCTTCAATTAAAACTGACCCCACCCTACTCGAGAGACCTGCACAATATGTGGATTAAGTTCAAACAGGCTAACTTCTGTGGCACTAGTAAGTTCTTACTTTTCATTGCCTCATGATAGACAGCACTGTGCCAGCACAGCAAATAAGAATAATCAGAAATAAGCTCACAAGAAGCTCATCTTTTAATTTTTTCATTACTAGGGATCACACGAAAGGCAGAAGGAAAAGACTTCTGAAGATATCAGGGAAGAAAGTATTGTGGTGATAAAATAAATAGCAATTAACTAAAAAATTGAGTCCCCTTGATCAGGACTCACTAAGAGAAAGTAACAGAAGATTGCGGTACCAGGTCTCAAGCAAAGAGAAAGAGCTATTCTGCAGATTATCTCCTGCAGGGCAAACATATGAATGCCCTTAACAAACAGGGAATATTGAAGGTGTTTGATGGTGTCCCTGAGCAGAAAGAATCGCAACCAGGAGGAAAGATAGAAATGTCCCGCAGGGAACCAACCTAGAAAAAGCAAATCTCAAGACCAAGCACCATCAGGAAATTGATGTTTAAAATATTTAAGTCATCTGTAAAGGAAATATTATGATGGTGTGTTGTGTAAAGAGCAGGGCCAGGCCAATGCTTGCTTATGTGTGTTTTAAGTAATATGATATGACAGGCAACATCAGATCAATGGTGCTGATTAATGAACAGCTCTGGAAAGGTAACTAACAAGAGATGAAAGGGTCAAGACACAAACTTCAGGAGGGAGGAGACGGAGGATCAGTGCCTCAGAATATGGAGTTATGGTCCAGGAGCCCATTAATCATTAGCATTATTATGTAAAGTACCACATTTTCTCCTGACTTTCTGCCCACTGCAACTCCACTGAAGCCAGTATAGAATTGACCTAAAGTCTACATCTTAAATCACAATCTGTAGTACATCACTGCTCTCATAAAATGCACCTTCCTTAATAAAAACAGTGATACAATTAATGTTTCTTCTTACACTCTCTAAATTATCAGATAAAGCTTGGGAAGAGCAAGGTGGAATAAAAGTGAGCACATATAAAATGCCCAAGTTGCTATCATTAGTGGAAATATTTAAGTAATAAGAGTCTGCGTTTCTGGAATGCATTCATGCAGAAAACTCGTCCTTCAAAATTGTAATTAAGACACAGTACCTCATGGAGCAGAAATGTAATGCTTCTGGATAGAGCAGCAATGTAATGCTTCTGGATAGAGCAGCCCAGGTAGAGAGGGGAGAAGTTACTTAACCCTGCATCACATATCTCATTCCCCTGTTGTCCTGCTTGTCTGTCTTTTTGCCCAGTCTTCTTGCTGTCAAAAATCCTTTTCCTCTTAATATTTCCCAGTGTAGATTAAGGCTTTTAGAAAAATTTGGTGTGTTTCCTTCTCTGTTGCCACTCCCCATATCTTCTGAAGAACCATCAGCTTTGTTGATTTTATGTACTTAAAATGTACCTATCAACTGCTGATGATCTCAGGGTTTTATGCTCATCACACTGGAGGAAAAGAGATAGGTCTTCCCTATTTGGAGAAAAATGAAGATATTTTAAGTGTTGCCTTTCACAGAGATTTTAGTTCCCAGATTTTGTAGAAGACTTTGAACAGCCCATCTCTAACAACTTGTCTGCCTGACCCTTGATGTGAAGCCAGATTGAGTGCTAGGCAGTGCTACAAGAGAGAGCCACTTGGATTGGGATCCCAGAGATTGGAAGAGCAATAATGACACAAAAAGAGAGGTGACAAAATATGCAGGATTAGTACATGCAGTTCTTAGGCTTCTCTTGTGTGAAATAAGGAGTGAAGTGAGCAGGAGTTCTGCCGAAGGAAAGACTAAAGACCTGATCCTGTGATTTTTCTACTTCTGGAGCAAGCAAAAAATGCATGATAACTGAAGTTACTGGGCAGTCTTTGAGACACACAGTATTTATGCCTTAAAAAGGTGAGCAATAGCCAGATAAAAGACAGATTGATGGGTGCAAAGTGGATATAAGAAGCAAGGTCGACATTAACAGAACAGGTGGGGCGTATATGGAAGTGGGAAGGAGAGCTTGAAAGTAAGCCACGCTGAGTGTCAGCAAGGACTTAAATCTACCAAATCATTATTTCACCTTTGAAATTCAGCCCTTGGTGGTGGTCAAAGGTGTTATAGTTTTATGTAATTCTTTTGAGCTAGCCTGATGCTGGCATGTGGTTCCTCTCCCAAGCCCTGG
>WEIS01038550.1:0-13728 GCA_013389965.1 Todus mexicanus | reverse complement strand
TCTTCCTCCATATGTTTACATGCAGACTATGTTCTCCTTGGCTGCCACTACCACAGCATTCCAACACCTCCCAGATTTCTGGGTGTCTTGTTTCAGTTATATATTTTCTGCCAAACACATGAACCTGAAGCAAGTATATCAATTGTTGACTAAGCAAGGGACTGAATATCATTTCTTCCTCTGCAATTCAATAACCCTGAGGCTTGATATCATTCAATCTCAGAGACTTAAGGAGTGTCTTAGGTCTCAGAAGGTCAGAACTACTTTAATTTTGGCAAGGTGCACAGGCTAAGTGAACTCTGTTTTGCCCAAGTATGAGAAAATCAGGCTCACCAGCCCAAAAGATGCTCTTAGAGTTACTCTACTGCATCCTCAAAGGCATACAGAGTGATTCACTATGCTCAATATTCCACATCTCAGTTCAAAAAAAGCTACTAGAGAATAGAGACAGGTATAAGTATCCACTGACACTATTGTGCTGATCCTTAGACTGAGTCAGCAACACTATGATAAATCAGAAATTCAAGACTTAGCTACCAGTTTTCTGTCAGTGCCCTCGTGTCTGCTCTGCAGCTTCTGGATCTTCTATGGATCTGTGCATGGCTCTGTTAGAAGTAAATTGAAAGCTATTCTGAGGATTCTTATGAATAAAAAAGAAATAACAAACAATATAATGACTTCACAGCCTTTGACTAAAATGTTCTGTCAACCTTACTTCCCTTTGTGCTAAATCCTTCTTTGTAGAGTTTATTTGTGCCATGGAAATTATGTTGCTGCTCACGTGGAGGATCTACTAAAGGCTGGTGTTATGTCCTAGTTAAGAAGAAGAGGACTTAAAATGACCACACTTGTTTTGGAAACTGAACTCAAGCTTTTCTACTGTAGATGATGAGTCTCATCCATAGTGTGCACAGCAGAATGAAAGATCTAGAGAAAAAAAACAGATGGATCTCCCGAGAAAGATGAGCTCTGGTATAGCAGCATTCTCTTGCTTAGGCCCCTCAGTTGCTCACTCAGCACTCTCATTAGACAAAGGAGTCCTTGGTCCAGGGAATTTGGTTCCTTCTTCTTTAGGTTCAAATCTTCTGTGATCCCTGTGGTGTTACCGATAATAATGCCAAGCTGTCAAGTAATAGCACAACAAGACCTCAGTTGTATGACTTTTTTTTTCCAGAACTTGTTACCTAGTTGCTGATGTTCAGCTCTTCTCCTCACCACTCTCCCTCTGTCAGATATGAAGTGTGAGTGATGACTGATCAGAAAAGACCAACTGACTGATCAGAGACTAGAAATGTGCCAGAAGAACCTGCATCAAGAAATGGTGATGTCTTAAATGTTCTGAGGAAACAACTCAACCTTGTTCTCTGATCTTTTCTTTCTTGAGTTCATTTGCCACCCATCTGGTGGGCCATTAGGGAGGTAGAGACCCTATCTGAGGTCAAACGGCCCCCACCATCTGATTCATCAGACAGGTGACATAGAAGCATGGCCATATCTGTAGCTGTGAAATGTGTAGCATCAGAGAGGGGCTTCCTGAGGAACATCACTCATATACTTTATAATTTTTTATTTGGGTACCAAAAATTTTCTCAGAAGTTTTTCAAGTGGACAATCAACATTGTGTCAGCTAGTCCTGTAGCCCAACATCAAGAGAAAGCTTCCTTCTGCTCAACCTGCTAAGGTCACCGTTTGAGGGTCAAGGAAATCCTAAAAGCAAGACATTACATTGAATACAGAATACAGTCCTCCTTCATGGAAAATGCTCTCTTCTTGCTCTTTGCCTTTCTGATCCTTTCTCAAGCTTAGCACACTGATCTCCCAATGCCTTTTGATCCTGCCCTGGACTCCTCTGCTTCCTGTTCCTGCCACATCAGTGTTCCTGTGGGGCAAACCACGACCTCCCATAAGAATGTGATTACAGCAGGGCTCCTGGATCCCATGTTGTCACACTCTGAAGATAACATGACAGCTGGGACATTTAAAAAATCTTACTTGAGAATGAGGGGAGGGTAAATATGAAAAAAACAGGCAAAGGTGGAGGGAATAAAAATCACTATGCTGTTTATTGACAGGGTTCTGCATGCATGCTACTGAAGTGCTAACCTTGCACATTTTTTTCAGCCTCCTGCTCTTTGGCTCTGTACCCACAGGGAAGTGAACGCTGGGTTATTACCCGAGGCAGTTGCATAACCATGCCACATGTTTTATACTTCACTTTACTGGAAGTGACTAGCTTTAGGCTCAACTTGATCCCATTGCTGTCCCTCCTGTCAAAGTAAGGTAGTGTTATGTAAATAATGGTCTGAGGTCTATGCTGTGGTAAAGCTCACCTGGGAAGTCCTGTGAGCTGTGTGAGACTCAGAGCTGGCTGTTCCCTAATAGCCCCTTAGGTGAGGTTTTGCCCTGTTACTTTCCAACTGTCTGTCCCCAGTGCATGGTATCCCAAAACAGGAAGGAATTACAGTGGTGTAATGCAGCCAGGGCAGGCTTTATGTTCAACAGGGTCCTGATAAATGGCATGTTCTCCAGCTGTGTTATGGCATCGCTGGGTTTGTTTAGCCTGGAGAAGAGCAGGCTGAGGGGAGACCTTATTGCTCTCTACAACTACCTGAAAGGAGGTTGTGGTGAGACAGGTGTTGGTCACTTCTCCCAGGTAACTAGCCATAGGATAAGAAGTAATGGGCTTAAGTTGCACTGGGAGAGGTTCAGGTTGGATACAGGAAAAATGTCTTTACTGAAAGAGTTGTGCAACATTGGAACAGACTACCCAGGGAGATGGTGGAATCACCATCCCTGGAGGTGTTTAAAAAACATGTAGATGTGATGCATTGGGACATGGTTTAAGGGTTATGATAATATTTAGTAGACAGTTGGACTTGATGATCTTGAAGGCTGTTTCCAATCTTGTTTATTCTATGATTCTGTCTTGGCTCATGCCCCTTTCCCTGATGTGAATGGCCAAACTTGACAAGCTCTGCCCTGCTTAACAAGGTGCAACAGAACAAAGCAGAGCTGCAGAGGAAAGGGTTAAACATGAGAATATCTAATTTCCTTGACTCCTACTCCATTATGACTTCTTGTCTTGCTTTCCTGTAGCATCCTCCATTTCAAAAATCTGGACAAACCTTTATCTGCTGAATACTACCTCCTCTCTTCATTGGGGAAAGGCCTTCATCTTGATCACCAAATGATACCTGTCTTAGCTATGTGTATCTGGCACAGAGAGAGGCCTGGACTTGCCTGATGTTACCTAGTAAGCCAGTAATTGAGCTAAATATAAAGCCCTTCCCTCCTGCTTCAGCTCAGCAAACAGTTTGAGCCCCAGGCCACCACGGCACAAGGCATGAGGAGGGAGCTTCATTGCACAGACACCACATCAAGTGGATGCTGCACGAGGCAAGTACAGTGTGGTGCACCAGGATGGTGGCATTTGCATAGCCATCTGTTACCTCATTTTAGCAAAGCCATTCAGAGGAGGACAGTGGTTTGGGGGTTCAATTTTTTGTAGCTAAATGGACATCAAATCTAAATGGGAACATTCTTTGAAATACCTAGGCTGTATAAGTGCAGTCTTCTCCACTGGTGCTCTTGCTCATGGCCTTGCACTATGCAGTCTGGGTGGTCTCTGGGATGACTATGCTATGGCACATTTGGCAACCAGTTCTGTTGTATCATGCTCAGAGAAAATATGTCTTCCTTCTGTCTGCTCAATGTTTCTCTATATCCAGCTTGGTTCATTGCCTCTGTTCCTGCCTCTATGCACCTCTGAGAAGAGCCTGACTGCAACCTCTTTCCACCTACCTTGAACATCAACCTTGGGGCCAGCAGAAGGACCTTCATGAGATGCCTGTATCTCATCTGAGAAGAGAGGAAGCCCAGGCAATAACATCACAGCTGAAGCTAAACAAAAACATCTATATGCGTTTTGTATGTCTTTGCACATGGTAAAGTTTTATCTGAAAAGACTAGTCATAGGGTTTAAAAATAGTATAGTTAATTGTCTCAAGTGCTATTTTCAGACACATTTGTAAATTCTTTGGCTTTTTCTCTCCCTTTCCTTGGCAATAGTCCAAGTAATAGAAATGTATACATAAAAATAGCTTTTCACAGAATCACAGAATTACTGAGACTGGGAAAGACCTCTGAGATCATTGAGTCCAGCCTATGACCTAACACATCAGCTAAACCATTCCACTAAGTGCCACATTCAATCTTTTCTTAAACACCTCCAGGGATGGTGACTCTACCACCTCCCCGAGCAGTCCATCCCAGTGTTTTATCCTCCTTTCTGTGAGGAAGTGCTTCCTAACATCCAACCTGAACCTCCCCTGGCAGAGCTTCAGGCTGCGCCCTCTTGTCCTGTCACAAATCACCTGAGAGAAGAGCCCATCCCCCTCCTGTCTACAACTTCCCTTCAGGTAGTTGTAGAGAGTGATAAGGTCCCCCTGAGTCTCCTCTTCTCCAGGCTAAACAACCACAGCTCCCTTAGCCTCTCCTCATAAGACTTTACCTCCAGTCTCTTCCCTATTCTCGTCACTCTCTTCTGGACCCGCTCCAGCACCTCAATATCCTTTTTGAAGTGAAGGGCCCAGACCTGCACACAGTACTCGAGGTGAGGCCTCACCAGTGCCGAGTACAGGGGCAGACTTGCGTCCCTAGTCCTGCTGGCCACACTATTCCTGATACAGCCCAAGATGCCCTTGGCCTTCCGTGCCCCCTGGGCACACTGCTGGCTCATGTTCAGCCGGCTGGCAACCACNTCACCCAGTCATAGAAGGAGATTAGATTGGTTAGGCAAGGCCTTTCTTTCCTAAACCCATGTTGGCTGGGCCTGATCCCCTGGTTTTCCTGTACATGCTGCTTGATGGCACTCAGGATGATCTGCTCCATTACCTTGTCCAGTACTGAAGTCAGGCTGACAGGCCTATAGTTCCCCAGATCCTCCTTTTCGCCCTTCTTGTGGATGGGCGTCACATTGGCCAACCTCCAGTCATCTGGGACCTCCTCAGTTAGCCCAGTTAGCCATTTTCATTTGTTACTACATCAGGGATTATCTTCATTTCTTTGTGATATCCAAAAAGTGTCTGTGAACATACAAATAGCTAGTTTCTTGTTTATATATTTTAAAATTATTAATAACATTCACTAATTACCTTTTACGGATTTAATAGTGGGATTTTAACAACTGATCCTACTACGTATGTACTGTGCACTGTAAGTATCAGACAGACACACTGTAGATTTCTCATGCTAGAGGGTTAACAACCTTGGTTGCAGCCTTTTTTTTGCAACATACTGCATAGTTTTCTTTTAAGGCAAGATAAAGTTTATACATAGAAGTGATGTTTGTTGTAATATAACTGGGAGAGGTGGACAAACCCTACTTTGTATAGGGTTTACTCTACAAGTGGGCTAGCCTTACATCACGCAAAATATAGTCACANCAGCCTTTACTTTTCTGCACCCCCCATGTGGTACACAAAATCTAGCAGTGACCCTGGTTTGCATACCAATCCTTGGTACTAACTATAAACATGGAGCGTTATCACTGCTAGAAGCAGACACTCTGCAAAAACATGCTGCTAACTTCAGACAGACATAGCTGAAAAGTAAAAATCATAGAACAGAATTGTTCTTTTCTAACCCAAACCAGGACACAGGACTGTTTATAAAAACCAGCTGTCAATTTGGTTGGCAATTTAATCTACCAAGTGCATTAAAATGAGAGTAATTCATTGTTGCGTTTGTCATGCCTTGTTTTACTCATTTGTTTATATTACACCACAGAAATATGAGTTGTATTTGGCAGCCTAACTTCCATACCTGGGAAAGGTAATTAATCTACCGCCAGGCCCTTCTATGAGATTACAATATTCCACAGGGCACTAAAGTGGATAATCTTTATTCGCTCTGATATTTTCAGCTTAATTCGAAGTTTAGTTGATGCAGCATTTTTATGGTGATTTATTTAACCACATATCTTCCTTTAACTGCATGTTGCAACTTGTATAATGTTCATATTGTCTGAGGTTTTCTGATGAAGCATCTTCTCTTCACAATGGCCTGTGAAATATTATGTCTCTCACACAATAATAAACACCTTTTAATCTCTTAGGGTATTGCTGTTACTCCGATTAATTTACAGACGTACTTTTTCTTATAATGCTTTTTTGTCATTTGAAATAAATTGCTTTGAGTTTCTTTGCTTTAGACATATAGGTAAGGGAAACTAATATCATTATTTGGATTTCATTTAAAATAAAAATGCTTAATTTTTTTTTTCTTTTTTCTCCTGAAGGATTTTTTCAGCCTTTAGCTGAAGAGTTAACAAAATTTTGTTAACCAGATCTGTTAACATAAGTTTCAGGTTTTACAGTGACTGTTTTCTCACCTGTCCCCATGTAAAGCTTGTGTAGGTACTGAATAGAGACATTTCTTTGGAAGACCTGCTGCTTTCAACAGGGATTCTAATGTGAAACTGCATGGATCACCTTAGGCATGAAACCAGTGTTACCAAGAACTGTTGTGTCAGCTTTTCTCATTTAACACATGCCTATTCTTGAAAGACAAAGGTTGAAGGTCAGTTTATTGTTTTGGTTTGGCTTTGAGGGCTGAGCATTGTGCTACAGTTCTTGAGGAGGCAGAATAGGAACGTAGTAAAGAAGCAGATGTCTTTCTTGGTATTATTTACCTGTGGTGACAGTGATTCCAAAATTGCTTAAGGCTGCTGAGGCAGTCAAGGTTTCTTGCACATAACAGCGTTGTGATAATACTAAGGGTATTTACACCCACCCACAGATTTCTTCCTGCAATTGCAGTGACCAGTGAGCCACCCTGTTATTGGGCAGTTGGCACTCATCTCCAAAGCTGAAGAACAGAAACTGAAGTTAGAGTGAAATATACCACAACTGGGTTAAGGTGATTAAAATTGCACAGCTCAGTATCTTCCTTTATTTTCATGGGAAATATGTTCTCTATAGTGGTTATAAACTTGGAGGTGTAGAACACTTCACATTTTTCTGTCATCTTTGCTAGGCAATGCAGTGAAGGCTGTATGGCTTATGGGAAACTTTGCAGAATAAGGTTTGCTGTGTCTGGAATTTGTCAGCATTTATGACAGCATGTATTAATTTATAAGTTGCATCTTTTGTGTCTGTTAGTCCAACAAAAATAGTATCTTTTAAAGTGGTAGTGGAAAAGAACCTGTGAAGGAAATATTGTGGAGAATTAAATGCTCCAGAAATAGAAAAAAAAATAGCCGTATTGATACATTCAGGCAAAGCAGAAGTGCTTCCATGATATCTGTTTCTTTTTGACCTGGTGTCTTGCTCAATTTCAATACAACAATACCTGGAAGGGAAATCCAGCGTGTCTGGACATCTAATTTACCAGTACATCACTGTAAACTTTTGAGAATTACCTAGAATTAAGCTATTTTTCCCAAGCACTCTTTGAAATAAAATAAAATTTTAGAATAATGCAATAGTTTTAATTTAGCATTGGAAATACATAAGTTTCAAAAACCTTCTATGAAACAGCCAAAAGATGTGGTACCTTCAAAAGTGAGAGTAAACACATGTAATCATTCCTTTTCAAGCAGGATGAACCAAAATTAATTGCTACAATTTAGTATATAAATCCACTTTTCTTGCAGGGTTATAAGAAATCAGATTTTTATGTTTTGACTATGTCAACCATTTGCTACGATGTGGCCTAATTTAAATTCTGTGTGATCAACAGTTAGTACAATGTTTCACTTAGAATTTGTACCAGCTTAATATGAGGAGTGGTCGCTGAAGATACTAGATATGTACAGATTACGTTGTCTCTTTATCTGCCAGGTGCAACAGTGACCTCAGACACATATGGAGTAAGAGGAAATATTTTTCCTGTGTTTAAAATCATGACTGCCAGTTCACTGTGTATAATAAAGATGCTGCATGCCACTTTCAGCAGTGATATTTTTGTTAAACCAGTTGGCCTTATTGGAAGAAGTAGTCAGTCTTTCAGACACACAACTTCTCCTTCAGGTTTAAAAAAGCACCCCAAACCTTTCAAGCTAAGCACAAATTCAGACCGCATGTTCTGAACTTTGTGAGAGAGAAATCAGCTGAAGGACCAACTGCCTGAGCTAAAGAGCAGTTAGTGCTTGTGGAGCAAAGTGAGCATTAGGGTGTCAGAGGGTTCCTAAGTGCTTCCTGGGGGACTGAGAAGCAGGGATTTTATACCTTGAGGATGGTAAATAGGTTAGTAGAAGGAAGAAGATGATAGTGAATAGGATATCTATTGAATCACTGGCTTTGATGGACCTGTAGATTGTAGTTTTATATACTCATCCTTAAAGAGTACTTCAGATGTGTCCATTCTGTTCTCTTTTTGGTTTCACTTCACAGCAGCCTGAATGACAACAGACAACCTGGTATGAGCCATGTGTTCCAGCCAATGTCCATGCTTTGAAAATTGCTGTTTTGCGCAAGCTAATTACTGGACAAATCAAAGATGCGAGTGAGAGGATAGGCAATAGGGGGATATCTGGAGAAAAAGCTGTACAGTTTTTATTATCCAGTAGTTACACAACCACTTTTTTATCAGTATTTTGAACTCTAACTTATAATCTCCTAAATCTTTTGGTTTGTGTATGTGTTCATTTCTCCTCCATATGACATTAATATAGCACTTCCCCTCAATAGACACTGTTCGCCTCTCGACCATTTTCCTAACTTTTGTAGCTTATAAAAGGTGTTATATTTTATTCCATAAGAGACTTTGCTTGATTTTTGAACATCATTCTTTAACCTCATTTTATCCCCAGGCATTTCTCTTGGTACTTTGTACTGTTCTTCCCTGCAGTTTTCTGACTACTACATGAGAGCCAAGACACACTATATAGCTAGCATTCAGTCTTAACATTCACTCTTTCTCAAAGCTTAATCTTCAGACAAAGAGCAAATACGGCTGCCTGTTCTTTTGTGGACTAACTAGCTCCCTTGCACAGAACAGAGAACCTCTGCCACTAATGTAGCTTCACATGAACAAATTCAAGGCAGTTTGTGCTGAAGCAATTTCTCTGATGAGTTATTCATACACAAGAGAAATCTTCAACAAGCACTGGAAGGCATGCTGACAGCCATATAGCTGCAATTTTGCAGTTTTCCCTGCACCAGTGCAAATACCCTACCTTTTTAGGGAGTCCTCATAGTTTGGACTGAATATTTCTATTCAGTAACATGCTCGCATTTAGCAAACCTTTTTTCTTAGTACATTCAACCTCTGGATAATCTGCTACAACCAGAGGTATACAAAAACTGAGTGAAGTGAGCAGCACTATTTCTGAGTGACTTTTGTTACAATAGTGACTCACAGCAGCATGAATCTGAATCTGGTAATGGGAAGGAGGAGCCACCTGGAATATCTGCACTCCAGGTGACACTGAATGACAGAAGATGGTCATCATGCTGAGGAGGCAAGGATGTCTGCTTATGGCATTGCACAATATTTGTGCATATTCATAGTGGAAACAGAATTTGTTTCCATATCTAGACCAGTATTCCACCTCGTTTTGGGTTATATTCCTGACAATAAATTTCTAACCCATAGTAGCTTTGTTAGCAACTGTGTCAGCAAACTCCTGCAGTATTCTGTTAACATAATATGGGCAATGTTTCTGTCTGTGGATACCCTTTTGTTCTTAAAATATTTATGAACCTGGCTTTTGGCTTCAAAGGGTCACGGTACCTCACATCAGAGTGCTGTAGCTGGATGCTGCCCAGAGGGAATAGTACCATGTGTTGAACACAGTTAATTTCCCCAACACTGTAGACTTCTTATTCGTTAAAGAAACCAGGGTACGAATCATTCAAAGATTTCTCATATAAACACTATCCAGTAAATACCCTTCCCCCACTTGAAAAGTCTCTAGCCAAATACTGTCCCTCTGTTCCAGCTCCTCCTCATTGCCTCTCCCCGTTTCCGGATGGGTCCTGGCCCCCAGCCCTTACCTCCTCCAGCCCCTGGGCTGTTTACAGAGGCAAGTTATAAAGAGGCTGACCTAGCAGAGAGTGAAGAGGAATTTCAAGGTGCAGGAAAACAACAGCATCGAACCAGGCTGGGTGACTGCTTTACTCACCACGTCCTGCTCTGCACCATGGGGAAGCACAGGCTGCCCAGCAAACCAAACATCTTTCTCCTTCTCCTCTTATTCCTTCCTGGAAATACTTCTTCCACCACAGAACCGTAAGCTACACATTGTGGGGGGTAGGGGTGGGAGGGGTGGGATGGGGGGGTCTTGGTTCTTCTTTTTTCTTTGGTTTTCTTCCTTTTTGTCAAACAGCTGTGCCAGTTTCCTCCAGTTGTGCCCTGCATCCCAATATTATCCAAGCCCTGAGCCTCTTGCGCAGCTCTGCCAGTGCTCCCCACTCCCATCCTGCAACTCCCTGTTTGTCAGGCTCTGGGACATCCCTCAACTCTGCCAGTGCACACACTCCTGCCTCGCAGGTGCCCAGCCCTGGATCCTCACAACATCTTTGCCTGAGTATATTCTTGTCCTAGAAACCTTCAGGTGCTTGGGGTTTTGTGGGCATGAGGCTAGAATCCATGTACACTTACCTTTCCTGTAGTGTCCTTGTTCTAATCACTGAGTTATTTCTCCCTGTTCTCCTGTTGCTTTCATGCTGGTTTGCTCCCCTTCCTCCTGTTTCTTTTAAGCCAGTTTGTTTCCTTTGGCAGCATCAGATGTATATGTTCCCAAAGAGGATCTGTGACCTAGATTCTCTTCTTCTGGCACAGAGCATGGTGCTGGCACCCTCCCCTGGGCCATCCAGCCCAGGGCTCTGCAGACCAGCAGCATGGCTGCAGCACCCACTCTGCTCAAGCCCTGAGGAGAAGAGCAGCCTAGGTTGGCACAGGCTGACTGGAGTCTGGGATCACCACTCCAGACTCACCTACCAGAGAGGGTTGCTCCAGAGCCTCCAGTCTGGGCAGGAGCAGCCTCCCTCTTCAGAGCCTGGCTTCTGTCACACATTGTGCCTCTTGCTATGCTGGCAGAAGCTCAGTTCTCACCAACGGTGGTCTTGCAATGCTTGCTGCTTGCTGCAGAGATTTCATGTGCATAAGCACCGCAGTAGCGCTAGCAGCTGTAGCAGAATGTGTGGTATTATTGCTGCCACTTACTGTGTGGTCAGAGGTGAACTGCTGACTGACACAGACTGAAGGACCTTTGACTCACACTGTACCATTGACCCCTCATTCATCTGCCCTATTTGGTTGCTTCTGGGATAGATCAGCCAACCAGGTCTGCTTTGGGCTCAGACAGAACTCTCTGGTCTCCATACAGTAATCTAATCTAATTAAATAATTAAGATTATGTAATTCATCCCTGCCCAAGATCAGGGGGAAAGGGAATGAATCTGTACTGCTCAGATTCCTTCTCCTAGGAGCAACTCGCTGCTCTTTGTTCCCGACCTGAGCACCATTTTTAGAGGGTGGGGAGAAGGAGAAAGAGCTTAGTGAGGTGTAGCAGAGAGGGATGTAGTTGGGATCTGTAGAATGAAGATAGGAGCCCAGTAGGGAGGCAGTGGAGCCTAAACTATGGCTTGCTAGGTAGTATGAGGGTAGTATTTCTGGTTTAAGTGCTGCAGGGTAGATCAGATGCTGTGTACAACACAGAAAGGAAACTGCCCTTGAACTGCAGACAAAATGAAGGTTCCAACCATATTTGTTTACTTTGACCTGCACAAGTAGGTAGATTGCTTCTTTGAGCAGCAGCAGGTACTGCTATTTCTGTTTCATATGTGACTGGCTACACAGGAGACACAATTAATGTTGAGACTATATATTAGAAAAAAAATATTCACCAAGTTAGTGTAGCACTGGAACAGATGACCCAGAGAGATGGTGGAAACTCCATCTATGGAGTCCTTTGCAACAGTCCTGTTTCAGGAGAGAATTTGTGTTTGAGACATCCAGAAGTCCCTTGTAACCAGAAATCTTATGATTCTGTAAGATACTGACTTGCTCTGGGTCTGTTCTGGAAGAATTCAACAGGAGACGTATTGTTCTATTCTGATGTGTGACTGTGCGTGGAAGCTGTTTTACAATACAGTGTACATGCTTAGGAATACACTGTATATAGTCAAAAATGCATGGTCATGATGGCACTTGAATTGGCAGGTATGGATTTGGACTGATGGAGCTGTTGGCATTTACTGCTTTCTTTGATCGGGTGTTTGCTCCAGGAAGAAGTTGAGAGTCAATACGGAGACGTTAATCCATCTTCAGCTAGAGCTATTAAGCTATTACCTTAATAGCTTAAGCTATTACCTTCTCTATATAGACAAACTCATCATTTTTGCCTCAGCCACATTCTATAGGGCATTCTATCCCTTCTTGATGTGTGCTTCTGGCATAGTCACTGCCTCTGTTGTCAAAACAGTTTGTTGCATGCATGGAGACCGCTGAAGTCTCCTTTGGTAGCTCAGCTGCTTTTCTCCTGGAATGTCTATACATGGATTTTGTGACCCAAGTTATTTAAAGCTCTTGTAGTACTTTAATTCACTTAGCTCTTTTCACCAACACATGCCAAAACAGCTAGAGGAAGGTCTATAAGCAGCATATTTCATATCCATGTTTGAAAGGCAGGGATTCCAGTGTAAGGGTAAGTTCTGTGTGTTGGCCAAAATTTCAGCAGAACAGTGAACACGAAGAGGAATGAGGCCAAATTCCCCATGAACTAGGTCACACTGTCCCTTCAGTGGACTGGCTGCTACAATCAGTTTGACAGTGCCACTGACAGGGGGCAGGGGAAAAGAGATTAAGGGAAGCAGGCATGGGGTTAAGCTGTGAAGAGAAGGCTTTAGAGGAAAGAGAGCACTGGAGCAAGCAGATAGTCACAAGCTTTAAGTCATTCCCTGGGTGGCTGGAGCTCCCTCCTTTCACTGCTTCTGTAGCAGCACAGACTGACCAGAGATGCCAGCTGGCATCTCGCTACACTTTGTCCTGTTACCTGGTGGTGAGGAAAATGGAGGTACTACCTAGGTCCCACTGCCTCGACAGTAGCTTTAGGACTTGTGAAAAGCTCAGAGGCAAGGTAATAATGTAACTCTGGATGGGTACAGCTGTGTCCTTCACCAGGGCTGGCACCATCTGGTGTGTTGTACACTAGCCTTGCCTAGTGGATAGCCTATGGAAAAGTGGTATAAGCAGTTCTGACCACAGGTTTTGACCCTTACATAGAATGATTAATATACCCTACAGCCTGAACTGCCACCAGAACCTCCTGCTATTGCATCTGGATAGCTTGAATGTGCACAGAGAAAAAGGGATATGAGGCCCATTAAAATGGTCCAGCATCAAACCAGAGGACTGCATTGGCTCTGTAGTCTGTCTGTGTTGGTGGTCAGTCATAAGTGCTGAGGGACAGAGTAGGAGGACCAAGGCGAGTACTGTGGAAATTAGTATCCTATCTGCTCTAGCTTTATAGAGCTCCTTCTAGAGGGTTAAGGTCTTATAGTGGCAGGGATTACACCTGTGCTGCTATGTTTTCTAGCCATTTCTGAGCAATGAATTCACCCAAGACATTTTTAATAACCTTTATATCAGGAGTAACTGATCATCTTGCTCTTATGAGCCTCATACCACATGTTATGTAGCTAGCTATTGTCATAGGGCAGATACCATATGCCTTGGAGAGTTACTGGCAGGTGGGGAGTGGCTTCTTTTAAGGGCCTGCAC
>WEIS01038549.1:0-29489 GCA_013389965.1 Todus mexicanus | reverse complement strand
GGTTTGGTTTGGTTTTCTTATTGGGATTCCAAATAAAAGATTTCTGCCTTCAAGAATCTAATTGTCACAGCAGAGACCACTTTTAGACAGAACGCCTTGTACGTGTTGGTGCACAAATGCTCAAGTTGAATTGCTGTAATGTTAAGAAATGAGCAGTACTGTTACTCCATGGGTACCCGGAGAGAGCTCTGGTACCATTTGGTGGATCTCTCTAGTCCTCTGAAGTGATACTGCTATTTAAGTTTGTGTAAACCAAACCAGAGACCTTGTTAGGATCAGTTTATTATAAATACAAGTGATAGAGATGCAAGGATTTCAACATAGAGAGAGCAGTAAGATGAAGGTGAGAAAATGTGATGGGAAAAATGAAATGCTCTTTTTGTCTTTGGCATGAAGCGCAGAAGTCAGTAGAAAAGACAGAACTTAGGCCCTTTCACCTGGACTTCTAATAGAGTTTTTCCCCTATTTATTCAGTATAAAACCTGATGAAACACAAGAGTTAGATTGGGAGAGGATAAAATTACCATATCCTGAAAAAGTCAGTGAAGAGCTGTGCAAATCACCTTTAGGAACGAATGCAAGTGCTTTATTTTTGCAAAACCTTACCTTTCTTCCTTACTGTTTTTGCCTATAGAAGTTCAGTTCTTCGAAGTGTGGCATGAAGAGAGATGCTTGATATACTGACAACGGAAAGCATGAAATGATCAGCTCACAAGTGTGTTAATGTTTAGAACTAAATGTAAAAGAATGGATTTTTCATTAAACATGCATGCAACACTGATGATTCCTATTAACTTCTACCATTTCAAAGACTTGACAGAAGATCAAATCTCTCTTTTTATGGCTGATTTAAATCAATCATTGTTCTGTCTGGCAAAATTCCAAGCCCGCATTTGAAAGCTCTTTCGAGAATTATCCTTCCCCCACCCTAGGTTGTATCTGCCAGATCAGGAAATTCCAGCTTTTTCTCTTAAATTTACTATGGAATCCCCAGAGTCCAAAATGCAGAAAACAGATTTTTTGCTGGACTGTGAATAATCATGATCCTTTCTTTCTTCCTGAACCTTTTCACATACTTTCTAAACTAGAACTTTAGCTGCGCTGAATGCCTGCACATAAGCTGAAAAAGAATTGCATGGGCTGTCATGAGCTTGGAAATCTGTCCTCTTGTCAGGTCAAACTCCACACTCGTACACATTCTGACTGAATGTTAATGTTCCTTGTATAGATGTTTTCATTGCTTTCCTTAATATACTGTAGAGCCTGAAAGTGCACGCAGACACTTAATGACATTTTCAATAGATTAGAAGTTTAACTCCTATTTAATTACAGTGTGCCTGGTTTTAAGCTTTCCAGTACTTCTGGAAATTGTTTTAGATGACTGATGTTTATAGGGTGAGAGTTAGAAGCCTGGCCTCCAAGTAGATACATTTTGTTTCAAGAGATTGAATGATACATGAAGTAATTTCCCAAAGGAATCGAAGTATATCATGTAGAACTGAAGGAAAAATAGTATCTCAAAGTATTAATATTTATCTTTAAGATTTTTCACAAAAGCAACTGATGGTAGATTGATTTATGAGGGTGAGTAAGAGATTTCCATTGAGAACTTTAAAGAAATTACATAAGTAATTGGATAGTAGAGATTTGTATCTGGACTATCTCTTAAGAGCAATCTTCTCTATTCAGTTTAAAAGAATAATAAATGGCAAATGGAGATGTAATGCTTATCTTGGCAGGGAGTGACTGTGTATTTCCACTGTGTGAGCTGACATTGAGGCTTTTCATTACTCAAACTGTATAAAAACTTCACATTTAACAAAATACTTAGTGATTTTTATGAAGTAATCATTTTTAAATACTGTGTCTAAGAAATTCCAGGAGTCTGTGAAATTGCAGCTTTCTAGTCAGCTGAATTTATTGAAACATTGCTTATATGGCAGCTTGCCTCTTCCAGTACAAAAGATATATACAGCGTGGAAGATTACTGTTTAATCAATTGTTTATGCTTAGATGTTGTTTTTCTATCAAAGTGCCTCTGCTCAGTATTTGAGACAGTATTGTAGTTTTCAGTGTCATTAGCAATTGTTTTTAAACTCTGTCCTTACTGGAGCCTCATTAAGGAACTAGCTAATTAGCAAAAGTAAGGCCTCTCATGGAAGGACAAAATAGTTTTTAGATTTTTTTAGGTGATAAAAGTCAAGTAACTGAAGTATTAATGACATACAAAGTTTGCTTCTATTCTTGGTGGGATGGCGAGGCTGCCTTTGACTTCGGTGTAGAAAGAGGTTGCGCGTGGAAGTTTCCTTGGCTTGTTCTGAGAAGCGCATCCTTTGCAGGATCGAACGCTGCAGTGATTTACATTGTCCTACTTTGAAATTCAGGTAGCCAGTAGATCAAGGTACTGCAGTAAATAGACACCTTCCTAACTGCCTAATCATTTCCACTTCAAAATACATCAGGAATTAAATGCCGTTCTCTGTGATTTCTTCCCTTTTTCAGAATTCAGGATTTGCAACCAGTTAAGGTTCATAGTTAGTCCATAAACCCCTCAGCCTACCAAAATCGGCCTCCTCACTTTCTCCACATAAAAACTGCCCAAGGTAATTAAGCACCTCTCCAATTTAGTATACTTAGTCTTATCTGTGTGTTTTAATGGCTTAATTCTAAGGAGTACTAGTAATAATCCTATATATTACAGTACTGCCTATGATCTCCATCCAGAACCAGGGTTCCAGTGCCTGTTAGGAACTCTGTTGTTCCATGACTAGTTCATACCAATTTGAAATGGAATTGTTGGTGGTTCCACCTCTCTCTTGCCTGTCGTTTGTACCAGTAGCAGGCTGGTTAGATGAAGTTGTTGATAAATAAATAAATAAATACATTTGAATCTCTCCTGCTACTTCATTTCTTCGAACTGTCTTATTACAGAGTCAGATGAGTGCCTGCACAAGTAAAAGAGAAGGGGCATGAATGTGTGGCTAGGAGGGAGAGCAGAACTGTGATAGCCAGGTTAGATGTACTTCCATTGTTCTGGAACCTCAGTATTTGGTGTGACAAAGAGTGTTTTTCTGTAGTCAAGATGCACAATAATAGAACTCTAAGCCCCAACAGACAAAAGCAAGGCAGGAGGGAGTACATGTGTGTGTATATGTGCGCACATGGTTTGGAAGTGTGGCAACAGCAAAGACTTAAAAGCTATATACAAAAAGCATGGTCAGCTGTGAGATCCGAGTTGCTCAGGTACAACTTCTCAGATTAGCTTGTCATACCTGTCGATTTTATTTATTTATTTTTCCTTATATCCAGTCTGAACTTGTTGTTTCAGCTTACACCTGTTTTCCCTCATCCTTCCACCATGCTCTCCCCTGCAAAAAGTCTCACACAGTCATCTTGAAAACTCCTTTTAGGTAGGAAGGAGCAGGCTGCTCTTGCGTCCCTCTGAAGCGGCCTCTTCCCCAGGCTGAACAAACCTTGGTCCCTCAGCCTCTCTTCATAGGGCAAGTGCTCCAGCTCGCAGCTGGCCTTCCCCTGGACTAGTGCGAGGTTGTTGATGTTTTTCTTGCCTTATGTGACCAGAACTGCATGCAGCATTTGAGATGCAGTTGGATGAGCGCTGCCTTCATCACAGATTTCGGTGACGGAGGGGTTTCAGTCAATTTCTAGGAGTGGGTGTGTAGGAAGGAATTCACGGCAGAAAACGTCAATGTTTCTTGTTGGGTAATTGTTACATATTTTTCACTCTTCAAACCTTACTGAGGGAGGCAATAAATTCAATCTAAAGGCTGATTTCAGTTAATATTGTGGATAAGGAAATGTAAAAATAGTGGAGGTGCTGAAGTATCTCTGTGTTGATTTTGTTTAATATAATGCTATTTGGGGAGTGTTTGGAGAAGAAAGGCAGTTTAATTTTGATAAAAACATTGTGGAGTTCTATGTATTAAAATAATTGGTGGGAAGGATTAAATGGTAGTCCAGAACATATATTTGAAATCTTACACTTTTAGAATACTACAATTTTGCAGTACCCTGACACTTCACCGTCTTGCACCTTTAAGTTCAATATTAGATTTGTATGAAACAAAACATTTACTACAGCCTTTGCTTGTTACTTCAGTTTTGTGCAATTTTACTCACATAGGTCAGACTGTGGTTTCCATCAGTGCTCTCAAGAATGTAAAGATTTTTCTAGAGACTGTCTCCTATGTAGTCATAGCTGAAATGATTTGAGGGAACTTTCTGAACAGTTTGCACCAAGGATTTGCAAACTTTTTAATGATCTTTTAATAAAATATAAATATATTCCTTCTTCCTTTTAATATTATGCTGCTTGCAGCTGTTTAAAGTCAGTGTTGTGTTCATTTTGTATGTAAAATTTGTTAATCGATATTTTAAAGATTTCTCCTTCTCCTCTAGCATCTGGAAATAGAGTTTACCAGTCCCCTGAGGTTGGCCAAGTGGTTGTGCACCGTTTGAGCTCTGATCTAGCTCAGTCATTTTGCAACAGGAGCTGAAGTGTACTTCGGTACATGGTTTAATGGAGTATGCGTTAAAAATTGTTACAAAACAAGTGAGTGGATGAGAAGCTAGAAATTGGGACATGAAGAAGTCAGTATTGAGCGTAACAGCCCGAGCAGGGTGCTGTCTCCCCTTGGGCACAATTTGTAAGTTCGTAACTGAATTGCAGTGACCTTGGACAGTTAACTCAGGATCGCTGTTCCCTGCTTCTAGAATGATTGGTGTACTTGGCTGGAGTGCTTCCCAGCACTGAAGTTGAATGTCTGTGAGGTTATTTGAGATGTTCAGATGGATGGTACTTTTCAAAAGTGCTTGTCACAGATTTAAGTTTCCTGCTAGTGAAATTGGTAACACTCCTGCTGACTTCAGTGCGAGCAGAGTTAGGCAAGGAGAGTCTTTAAATACGCTCTTTATAAATCCAGAGGTTCCTTGCGAGGTTGGTTTGCTGGAGCAGTGAAGGAGAGTTCACAGAACAAAATTTTCACAATCATTTTCTGTAGCTGATGAGGTGAGTAGTGGGGTGATTTGGACTAGTGCGTGGATGAATTTACAGAAAGGAGGAAAGGGAAAGGTTAGGGATAGGCAACATCTTTTAATGCTGGCATTAGGTATCACCATTGTTTTCTGGTTTTGACTGTGTTCTTTCTTTGAAATGTGCTTCTCTTTGCCGGATTTAATTTTCACGCTACAGAAATGTCCTATATTTGACCCTTTAGTAGTTAACTATCTGCCGCAAAGTCTGATTTTGGTACTTTGTGCCTGACAGCCACGCTGACAAGTCATCCTAAATAAATGTTTTAATCCTTTGTTCTACATGCACCAGGTTTGATGTATTCTAATAAAGTATCCCAATCTGTGGACATTTTTCTCCTGTTGTTTGTTATATCATGCTTCAATTAAATGGTAAGCTTTTGGGGACAGATGTTGCTCCTGTTTGCATATGGAGATTATCGCAGAGTTCATGCCTTTTTTGAATTTCACAAACTAATGCTTGATTGGGTTTGTGTTGGGCTTTTTGTTTTGTTTTGGGGTTTTTGTTTTGTTTTACTTGTGTACTTCTAAGGGTACTTCTTCCTGTTGTAGAGGACTAGTTTGATATCAAGTGTATGAAATGAGAATCAGAGTGGCACAAGACAGGTAAAAGAAACATTTCCAAGTCAGTTTTGCAGGTAGAGACTGTAGGATTGTAGACACTTAAAATTACTGGGAAAATATCATAGTGTTTGTGGACTTAGCTGTAAAGTTTTAATCTAAGTTTCTTAACAGTGTTCTCAATGGATGGCAACATGGTTTCCCTCTATCAGCAGCGTACAGTCATGTATATACAAATAACCTACATCAACATTGCACATAACAGCCTTTTTCATAACGTCACTGCCTTTGAGCTTTCCGGGGGAAGGCTCAAAGGTTGTATTGTTGGTTTATGGCTGTGGAATTATCCCTGTGCTAGGGTATGGTTATCAGACATTCCTCACATTCCAGGTGTCTGATATTATAGTGCTTACACGCCAGCGCAGGACCAACTGCTGCGTCAAAGAAAAACGCAGGAGAAAACATTCATGGCGTTACCCATTTCTACTCCTCTGCCCCTTCCGCCCAGCTTTTCAAAATGTCGTCTTTGCGTTGAACTTGGCAACGCTAAAGGCTTATACAAATTAAAGGTAGTGATTTGGTTGAGGTTTTTTGCTGTACAAAACCAAATAGCTAATACGCAGAGTTGGAAAATATTGGTTCTGCTTTACACTAAAGTATTTGTTTTCTTTCGGTGCCTTCAATGCTAAAATGAGGTAGCAAAATGTATAGCTGCGTTTGGTGTGGTTGTTGGTTGTATTTTCACTGATGGCAATTGTTAAGTGGAAGGTCAAAACAGTTTATCATAATCAAAAGGAACAGGAAACAAAAAAACCATGCCAGCAGGCAGTTTGACCTGGTCCTGCAAGCGGTGGGTGTGGGTCCCTTCCTTTCCCAAAAGCATTCTTCCCCTTCTGGGGCTCAGCTATTCAGTTTAAGTGCCTTTTCAGAAGCACCTGTGAAGGGACAGGGTGAGCTGACACTGAGCTAATGTTAACCCCTTTGTAACTGGGAGGAGGCAGTTGCGCTCTGCTTTGTTGCTGGTGTCACGTATTTTTATGGCAGTTATTAACATGCACACGGTGTCTTGCGGTCAGCTGGGAGGCAGCACATTCCTTCTGCACTCACCTCTCCCTGTCTTCTGCCTCCTGTGCTGAAATGCTGAGTTGTGTGTTCTCTGCTCGCTTGCTTCCTTCAGTGCGTATGCGGGTGAGGACAGAAGTTCCCTGTTTTGTGGGTTGTTTTAACGTGGAAGGAACAGGCAAGATCTTTAGAGGACCTGAACATTACCATCCTTAACTTTCTGTATTGCATAAAGCCTAGGGAGTTTGGGGATGGGTAGGATTTTTGAGCATTGAAGATAAGTCCTTTACTCTCCTTTTTATTTAATTCTTGTTGCAATCACTTAATTGCTGATGAATTTACAGGACACTTGCAAAACTGCGGAGTGAGGAAGGTGTTTTTTGAGGAAACAGTGTGTTCCACCATATAAGATTTTTTAATTTATTATTTCTTTGGATTTTTTTTCTTTCCCTTTGATTACTTGGTGGATTTCCTGATTTTTTTTAGTTTAGTTTCACTACTTCTGCAAATTTTACTGGCCCCTGTAAACAAACCCGTGACTTTTATTGGTCTAAAGGGATGGCATTCATTCTGTAGCAGTCTTTTTTAATATTTAGCTATTTTTATTACCATGTTGTGTTTTTGAAAACTTGTGCTGCTGTTAAAATAAGTGGACTCAAATTCTTTGCAGCTGTAAGTAGATTTTTGTTTTGAAGAACTTGTCGCTCTCTATTTAGAAGGCGTCTTCCCTACTACATCCGTAACTGCATTGGAAATTAAGAACTTCTGTCAGATTTCTGCTTTTTGATGTTGTACAAGTTTAGTAAGTGATGTATAAATATATTGAATTTAGGATTTGTTGTTGTAGTGGGGTTACAGAAAGGTTAGTTGATTTGTTTTCATCCCTGCCCTGGCAGTTCAATGTTTAACTAAACCAAGAAGAGTAGTTCCTGGAAAATATTTGAGGAATGGAATACAGTTTTCTGCTGTAGCTAGTGCTTGTCTCCGAAGCCAGTCACTGGTGAGGTATCAGCTTGTTATTTCTAAGTAGTACTTACTGAACATGGTGGACAGTTGTGTGCCATGGTACAGTGAAGCTCTGAGCTGGTCTTCAGGAAGGCCTTGTGGTCATGAGAATGGACTGATACCGGTTTCCCATGGCAGTATTAACACAGGTGTCTCTCTCGCTAAGGTGCTATGCAGCACGCTGCCCTTGGCAGCAAAGCATTTCAAAACAGCCTTCAGTACTTTGCCTAAATTACAGAGAAGAAAAAGCTCATTCAGTACCCTAAAAAGGTTTTAAAATGCCCAAATCCTACAAGGATGAAAAGTGATTAGATTTTAATTTCTGCTTGATCTTTGTGTGCTTCCTGAACACATTATTGTGTTCGCTTGGGCTGCTGGCTAGCTAGACAAGTTTTTTTTAATGGAAAATGTGTTTTTCAAAGTCCTAGGTGTTACCTGAAGCATCATTGTGGTTTAGTCCTGTCTACATGAACCCCCAGCTCCCTTGTAATATGGGAGATGTTGTGAACCACAGTCAGCTGGAGTCCCGTACTGGAAACCTGAGTTCTTTGTCTTGTAAAATAGTTGTGGGAACTCATTATCCCAGTAGCATAAACCCAACTAATGTCCAGCTATTCTGTGCCGCTTTAAGGTGGTGAACTTATGTCTGTGTCTTAGTTTAACTCCCTATCTGCATGTGTGTTCATTTTCATTTACCAAGAACCCCCTCTAAACCCAAAGAAATGTATTTCTTTAAGGCCTCCTGCCTGTCATAAGTATTCAAGGGCTTAGAAGAATCATAGGATAGAAATCGCAGGCTATTAGAGATTCTACTATACCTCTGTGCTTTTTTAGAAGACTAGAATCAGTGCCGGAATATCTGAAGTTTCCATTCTTTTTATAAAAATTTGACTGTTTTATCCATCTTTGTTTTGCCAGGAGCAAAACAATCTGAAATCTGGAAAACAAGTGACAATCCATTAAACGTATCCAGGAAATCCTTGATGTAGTTAGCAAGTCTTTGTCTACTAAAAGTGTCAACTAAAAGTCTTTGTCTATTAAAAGTCACAGCTGCACTGTGACTTTATTCTCTGCGGTTGGTTTTTGAGTGTTTAGTTCTGGCACAAAAAGCTGAAGGCATGGTACTATCAATATACTGCTGACTGCTACGTGTAAATGCTAGCAGCGTGGCTGGGAACATTTGACTGGAAACCTGTTTCTTTAGGCATAAAGCAGCATGATTTAATGTTATTGAGGATTTTTGATNAGAACGGAGTGACATTTAGTTTGAACTACTTGTAGTAATTCCCCATTTGTGTAGAGAAGGCGAGGTGCATGTTTGCTATATTTTAAATGGTGGCATTCGTTAACGTTTTGTTGTGCAGATCTTGTGAACAAGGTGAACAGATGCATGAGCCTACCATATTTAGTTACTTTACAGCACAGTTCTAAAACAGGGGCTGCCACCGTGCTGCTCTTTGTTTGATGTGTTCTAATGTGGTACCGATGTCCACTTAGTTACTCTTTCCAAATAATACCGTAATAAAGTCTCAGTATATCTGAATACCCTTATTAGAAGAGAATGTACCTAAGCAATACAAAGATTGTACGTGACATCTTGGTCTGGCATCTGGTCAGGAGGCACCACTGTGTTAAGATGGTGTTTAGAAGCTGAAATCCCCTCAACTGACTCATGAATGAGCTTTTGAGAGACTGTGTGTGGGATTTGCTAGTTTATGGAATGCAATGAACAAAGAATATGGCAAAAGAGTGTTTTATGGGCATGCAAATTCTAGCCCTTTCTGCAAGTAAACAGGCCAGGTACCTCTCTTTAAAGTTAGGAAAGTGCCAGCAGTAGTACTAATAGAAACTAAATGCATTTTGTTGCAGCTTCGGCCACTATAGTTTGTAGAAGAGAAAATTGGCTTCCCAAAGTGCTGTAACTTTCATGCTGCTAATGGATCCTGACCTCAGCCCTAGGGAACAGCAGCGCCTCTCTTTGACTTGCATGTTTAATCTACAGCTTGGTCACTCTGTCTGCTGCCTGCTATATTCATCCACTTACATGTAGTTACCTAGTATAGGCTAAGGAGCCTTGCATTCAGACTCCTTTAGCTACTAGAAAAGAGGGAAACCTTCAGTGTGATTCATCTTCAGTCTAAATAGATGTGTTAAATCAGCCTCTCTAGGGAACCTAAAGGATTAATTCAGGTTAGATGACTAACTTTTGAAGTTAATGAGATGAATTGCACCCCTGAGTTTTACGTAAGAAATCCATCTTGGGTGCCTAAAGTGAGTAAACCCCATGTTTGGGAGGATATTTGGGATGGGATTAGAAGACGTGTTTATAGATCCTTCAAAGTCACAATGCATGTACCGTTAGAAAGTTGGGTAACAATCAATTAGATTTTAAGATCCAACTTGAACGCTAAATTCAGGAGTTCTAGTGAGCAAGTTAAAACATTATTCTTCTGTTGGTACGTTCCTTTCCTTGATCAGTTGATTTAATTTTTACATTTGCTGATCTCGAGCTACTGGATCAAAATAACAAGTACTTTCAGCCCTCCTTTTGCAAAATAAGAGATCAGCTGATGCTGATCATAGGTTCCTATTGTGTGCTAACTGGAAATACTTGTGGGGAAGCAAGCACTCAAAGGAAACTTTCTGTGTTAACTGTTGTGTTATTGGCAATTCATCCGCACACTCTTCTGTCATGGTGTGTGGAGTTAAATGAGCCAGATTCCAGAGAAGTGTGCATATGGTCCTTCCATCATTGGGTTTCTTCTGTTA
The DNA here is from genome assembly GCA_013389965.1 of Todus mexicanus. NCBI lineage: Eukaryota > Metazoa > Chordata > Aves > Coraciiformes > Todidae > Todus > Todus mexicanus. Next base: position 19,043 of record WEIS01038549.1, on the reverse strand, counting down.
CGTTTTAATAGATGTCCATTTCTGCAGATCTAAATAGTAACTTATGTTTTGTCTTCTCAATTTGGAGAGTGTGGAGATGAGGTATATTTCTCAGAACAGTTACTGTCTAGAAAAAGTACTAGTGAGTATGGCATTGTAGGAGAAGATAATATGTAATGTACATCGTTAACTATGAGAACAAATGGCTGTGAAATTTAATCAGTACAGCACTTCATATAGGTGTCGCACAAGATCTTGTTACTTGGCAAAGAACTTGAGGTTTTTTTGGGTAGGAGATAATTAGGATTTGGAGAAAGTTTTCAAATGCATGTTGAAGTTGCTATAGAAGTTGAGCATTGACCCTAGTTATAATTGAACTCAAAACTACAAGTCTTGCCTGTAGATCAAGCACCATAGCAAAGGAGGTATTCTTGGAAGCTGTTTTGAAACATTAAGTTGTTCATAGTCCTCAGGTATTTCTATACCTCTTACCAACCCGCATTTTCTACCTCTCTAATTGAGGGAAAGAAGTCTCATATTTTTTGTTGTAGGTGTATTTTGGTTTTTTGTTGGGTTTTTTTGTCGTCTGTGTCTACTCCTCCTCCTCCCTGACCCCTCTTTTCTGAGATCTGCCAACTGTAACCTTTCTCTCTTCCCCACACCCTCCACCACATGTATCACAATAAACCAGTCTTACAAAATTGATACAAATAGTTTTAAGCAAAATCTGTGTAGCTGTACTCACATAGTCCTTCAGAGTGTGGATAAAATCAGGTCTTTAAGTGTGCTAAGGAAATAGGTGATGCTGGTATTGGCTGAGTTTAAAAGAGAGTGAAGACCAAAGTTCAGAGTTCTCTATTGATGCAGTCCTATTCATAGTATGGATAACGTCTGATTCAGTGTTATAACTGATTTAATCCTGAGCAGATTTTGGAGAGAGAAAAAGGGATCAGAGAAGGAATGCAGTAGAACACAGCATTACTCTTGCACAGAGCAGCGTGTTGAAAATAGTGTGTGTATCTATAGATACATATGCATACACGTTTTTAAGAACATGCATACTGATACTCTCAGATCACTGAAGTGTGAAATACTGTGGGCGGTCCATATCTTGTCAGAAAGACAGCATTCACTTAGTGTATATCGTAAATTTCTCATCTTTTGCGGACCCAGACTTCAGCAACAAGCCTTTATTCTATGTATTTCTGGTGGGTTGACCTTGAAAAGGACACCAGGTGCCCACCAAGCTGCTCCAGCACTCCCCTCCTGAGCTGGGGCAGGGCAGGGGGAGAAAATAAGATGGAAAAAAACTCATGAGTCAAGATAAAAGCAATTTCATAAAGCAAAAGCAAAGGCCACATGCAGAAGCAAAGGGAAACCAAAGATGTGTTCTCTACTTCCTACCAGCAGGCGGTGTCCAACCACTTCTCAGGAAGTAGAGCTTCAATACGTGTTACAATTGCTCCACAAGACAAACGTAACAACAAATGCCTCCTACCTTTCCTCCTTCTCCTCCCTCTTAGCTTTTATTGCTGAGCAGATGGCATATGGTGCCATCTTCCCTTTGGAATATTCCTTTGGCCAGTTTCAGTCAGCTGTCCTGGCTATGTCCCCTCCGAACACCTTACCCACACCGTGCCTACTGAGGAGGGAATGTTGGAGAGACAGCCTTGATGCTGCACAAGCACTGCTCAGCGGGAGCCAAAATGCTGGTGTGTTATCAGCACCTTCCTAGCTCCCATACAAAGCACAGCACTAGGAGGGCAGCCGTGGGGGAAATTAACTCCACCTCAGCCAGACCCAATAAAGTATTGGTGTGTTCAAGGGAGCAGTATATCAAGCACGAGGGTTGCCCAAATGGGACAATATTGCACCAACAATCCACTAGTCTATCTTCACGGTTCCATTTTACAGTGTTGTCAGGCTCTTTATTAACTTCAGATGCGTATTCAGACTCACGGGTATGGCTGCAGGTGCAGTAGCAACTCTTAATGATAGCGCATGTATCATTGTGGAACTTGCATTTTAAGATCTTAGCTAACTTTATAATTAGAAAAATTTAAAGAAAAAAGATGTATATTTGAAGTGGTAATACAACTTCTCAATTTGTAAGCTCTATTTGTCTCCTAAGTTTCTCAGAGCGTACGTGGAGCAATTGGCAGTAGCACAGATTATATATTGTTTATATAATGAAATTGCAGCGTGTGGCCTGGTTTTCTTAAGAGGAACTACTTCTCATTACACGCCTCCTTCTTATTCTCTTGGTCCAGGGAGTACGCTTCAATCCGTATGCTGAAATGGGAGTGCTGCAGCTATATAGGGTTGGGGAGATAAAAATGTTATGTACGAACTAACAGCTAATACATTAATCTTTGCTTGGAAGGAGTTCTAGAAGGTTAAAACCGAATGTGCCCATAGGTAAGAATAATTGAGCTTAATGATATGCATTGAAAAAAACCAACACCTTTTGTTAACTAATTAAATGTAGTGTACTAAATGTGGACTTAGAGTCATCCTTTTCAGAGTATCATGGTTTTTTTTAACAACATGTAAATTGATGACTACGAATTGAAAAAGTACTATGAACTACCTCAAAATACCAGTGCCCTGAGACTCAGGACTTAATCCTCTATCATGGTGCAATAACCGCCGTTTTTCTTGGGTCATGGTTAATAAGTGTAATGGCAGTCTGTCTTTTGGAGGTTATTATGTCACAGATAACGATCTCCACACAGACAAGATTCCTTCAGTCCTTGCTCCTAGACATTATTTCCTTTCCAGTTACATCTCGTAACTCTCTGCTTTCAACTTTCGTTCTGCAAATTTTCTCTTGCGCTTTACTTGTCCTCCTGCCATGTTAATCTCAGCCATTTGCTGTACATATTTTGGAAGTAATGTTTATGTTGAGACAGTTCCCAGGGCCCTCAGCGATGGGATAGATCACCTTGTGATAATTGCTGCTCAGTTGTAAAAGTCAGTGTCAGGTTCAAAACTCTTGTGCTATTAAAGAACTGTGGAACACAAAAAAGTCCTGGGGATATAACACGTAAGTAGTTGTGATTTTGTGATATACAAAGCTTCTCATGTTTTAAAAATCTACTTAGGAGCGGTTCTGATACAGTTCAAATCTAAAGGCTGCGATGCCCAAGCATGATCCAACAGAGCAGAATTCATGGAACAATTTGTCCAGTACTGTCTGTATTTTAGGGCCTCTGTCTCCCTCTTTTTTTTCTGCTTTTTTTTCTTTCTCCCTTTTTTTTTGCTTTTTTTTTTCTTTCTCCCTTTTTTTGCTTTTTTTTTTCTTTCTCCTTTTTTCTTTCTTTTTCCAAGGCCCAGAGTGGGTCACTCAAATACTTCTCCACATTTTTTTTAGTGTTGTTTTAATTTATGGAGTGTCTGGGATGAGAGAGCGGCTGCTGTTCATTCTCACGGTGTCTGATTTCTGGCAGGTGATAACACTGGGACAGAACATCCGCGTAGCCAGAGTGGTCTGTGGTCTAACCTACAGAATGTGCTGTAATAGTGAGGAGTCTGTATGTGATTAAAAATAAAATGGGTGTGGAGTGCAAATGAGAAGCCAGAGTAGCACTAGGCTTATATCCTTCCTACAGAAATGGTTTAAAAATCATATATAGTGATTGCTACTAACTCATGTGTGTCTTTGGTGAAAGTATTGAATGCTTATGCAGAGTTCTAGATGAATTTATTGTAGACCACCTGCCGTGTTTATCTGAGTTTGTGATCCCTACTCTATGTGGTATCTCAGATATTTTTTTTCTACTTGAACTACAAGACTTGTGTTTTAAGCTAATATTATAATATTAAGGCTAAGAATGATGTTGAACTTTTATTTTTATTCAGTTTAAGGTGTTCTATGAAAGCCCACATTTGTAATCTAATCTGAGGCAGAGCTTGCTTCACAGCAAGATGTGCCCTTCTAGTTGACACAGGTGCCCGTGACTGACCAAACTCACCAAAGGGCTGTTGCTCTTCCCTGTTTGATGCTTCCTCTAAGCAGTAGTGACTTGGGATCTCTCTGACATGGGTATCCTGTGTTCAGTCTGCTATGTGCCGTGGACAGCCTGACTATGACTCTGTGTGTTACACTGGCTTTAAAAGGCTTCTTTCCCAAGAGCCATCTCTTTCTGTCTAGCTGTTACTGTTTGCAAATGAAATAGTGATCTTTGAAGTGATGCTGGTACTTCTTAGTGTAGGTAGCATTTGGACAGGTGGATTTGACACGGCAGCACAGCTTGGTGGGCCGGCTGTTAGCGTGCTGAGCTGTCGTCCTGGACACGGCAGCACAGCTTCTGCTGCCCTGACCAAAGGAGAACGGTGAGGAGCAGAGCTGCAGGTCTGAGATGGGGTTTCTGGAGAGCTCCTTCTCCAAGCAGCCTCACTCTGAGCAGTGCCGTGTCTGGATCTTAAAATGCATGTCAGCAGTGGGAGAGGATACAATAGGCAGGCTTGGCTTACCACAGGGCTAGTCTCTCCCTAGAGATCACTGAGGAGTTGACCCCAGTCAGCTACAGTGGGATGTCCTCTCCAGCATCGTAATGAGGAGAATGGGTCATGACCATTTAAGGTTTCCTTTTGAAAAGGAGCTCTCTGGACAGGTATTACAGAACCTAGTAAAAAATCTTGATAAACCAGTTCAGTTTGGTCAGAAACTAATTGAAGAAAAACCCCTGAAACATAAAAAAGCACATGTGAATTAGACTGTTAGCTTTTTATTTGTATAGAATTTTAATGTGGAGATGGAAAAGCAGTCCTGGGTGATAGAACTTCTGCAGCAAAGGAAGTGATGCTTATGTATCTCACAAATTGCTCCTGATAATTCTAGTCAGAGAGTTTTAAATTTTATTTATATTTTTTTAAAACTCTGGATATGTACTAGTGTTATTGTCACTGTAGTGACAATAAAACCTTAAATCTCTTGTTCTTCCGTTAGATACATTGGTATATCAGATGTGGGTTTATTAATAGGAAACACAATATTTCTTTTTTGTTGTTTAAAAAAAAGAGTGGCAAAATATGACGATGTAAAGTTTTTCTCAGGCTTAGTTGGAAAAAAGCCCAAAGATTATTGTTATCAACTTTATTTCTTGTAACAGGTAGACACTCCATTATGAAAATGAAAAACTGTAATTCTCTAGCTTCCTGAAAAGGCACCATGTGAACATCTGAAGACCCATTAAATGTTTCTTATAAAATGTCTACTTTATCCACTCCTCCACACTGCTGCTTACTTTATTCACGTATGTGGGTTGGCAAGTGCTGCCAGCTGCATCTTGGATGGTTGTATGCTCTTTTCTGAGTTTTCTGCCTGTGGTCACTAGAGAAGGTGATCTAGAAATCTTGTGCTCTTGTCACAGGCTCAAGGTTGAAGAGTCCAGTTCTTCTGAGGACAAATAGGAGTGCAGATTTTTTTTTTAAAGCCGTTGGTTATTTTATTTTAAACTGTCAAATGTGAAAGGTGTTGCAACGAATTTCTCACTTGAGTGCTTGTATTGAAAAATTTGCAATAACTTATGTTCTTGGAGTTAATGAATTCAGAACGATGTAATGGTGGTGGTGTGGGGGCGACAATCAAGAGACTAAACTTTAAGAGGGCCAAACCAGCTTGCTCTCCTTTCTACCTGCTACATTTTTTTTAACTTCTGTCATCATTGAAATTAATATGAATAGCAAACATATATATGGAAGAGAGAAAAGCTGTACCATTAACTTGTTTCTTTGTTTGTAGGTTAACAAAGCCCTTGTCATTTGCGGATTGTGTTGGGGATGAACTGCCATGGGGATGGGAAGCCGCATATGATCCTCAGATTGGTGTATACTATATTGATCACATCAACCGTAAGTACTTTTCCATTTTCCATATTGATTATATAAGCAGGCTTATCTTGATTAGACTTCCCTGAGAAGCTTCTGAAGCATGACTTGGGAGTAGGGAAAGATTGCTCGTGAGGGAAGTGTAGTTAAAGTAACAAGATCTGATTTTCAGTAGACGGATTATCCCCTTTGTGTGCATGGGTTTGTTGGGGATGGTTGCAGATGTATAAAATCATTCATACAACTCCTCATCTTTTTTTTGTGGAAGAAATCCATGTAATGTGTCGTAAATAAAGGTGGTTTACATATGTTGGTATCTGTTAAGTGTAGGGTGTGTGTTAGCTGTTGAACAATGCACACTGGCAGAGATAGTCTGATAGGAGTAACAAAACCTGGCTTCAGTCTAACTCCTGAAGGGAGCTATTGTAGATAAGGTAATACGGAGTGTGGGGTGGTATTTGTAACGTGTATATGAGGTCTGACAAATGTACTGTAGTTCTAAGAATGTTGTAGGATACATTTTAGGCTGGAAGTACTGCTGTATTTTGTAGTAGTTGGAAAAGGAACAGGGGATCAAAATGCTGGGGAAGATTCTCCCTTTGGTGTAACATTATTGGCTTTAAAAGACTTACAAGAAAATCTGCTGGTACAAAACGACTACATCTGTTTCTACATATATTTTTAACTGCATGGGCATTATGTCTAAACCATGCAAAACTATAGCAGAATTTGAAATACAATGTTTGTTAGACCTACTGAACCAAATATATTCCTGAAAGTGTTTCTATCTTATGGGTTTATTACTCCATATTAATTGATACCTTTTTCTATTTTCTCAGAAATTGTCTTTAACGCAATAGAAGAGATTCTGTTTGAGATCAATACCTGAATGTAGGTGCCTGCATCTGTGCTAGCAGCACTATGTACTTAATTAAAAAATAGTCTGTGGCCATTTGGGGTGCTTTAGGGTTAGCAGAGATGACTGCGCAAGGAATGCCAGTAAGTGCAACATGGACAGTAAGAGGCCATTGACCTTCTGGAACAAAAAGCTTCCACTTAATAGAGAAGAGTTGTGTATATCCATCTGCACATCTGTGTCTTTCTGTGCCTGGCACAAATAAGTGCAATTAGCTAGGTTTCTTTGTTTTGTTAATGTGTATGGTGGATTCCAAAATGGTATTCTTAGTGGCTTCCATCCATTGTTCAGCAGTGCATTTGGTTCCTGTTATATTCATATAGGAGTTGCTTTGTAGCAATTTCAGTGAAACTTATTTTGTAAAGCGGTATTCGTTTGGTCTCGGACACTGTATTTTGCACAGTGTTTTGGGGAGAGTACTCTTGAGTTGCTGGGAGGCAAACTGCCTGGAATCTTACAGGTTGGTTGTGTGTCTGATGGGCCAGATGTGGAGAACATGACTTCTACTTCATCTGACTGGAGTACATGTTTTGAAGCTATTGAAATCTCTGGTAGGGAAGTCACTAATAATTAGGGAGGAAGAGCCTTCCTAGAAAGCAGGTTGTGCACCTGCTGACTGCTTTATTAGCAGTGTAATAATTCAGATGAGTTGAATCTGCTTTTTGGATTCAAACTGTTAAAATGTCTGTCAGGACAGTTGGCCATGTTAGAACGAGAAAGACTGCTTTACTCTTTTCACCATTATACATTACAATTTTTTTAATTCTCTATTGTACTGGACAAAGAAGCCAAATGAGAGAGGGAAAACTGTACCCACCGCTCGGAGGAGGACCAAATGGATAGATGCCTGAAAAACAGGTTGGATGAAGCAGAATTTCAGGACCTGTAAATGGCAGCTTGAGGGATAGTGCTATGGGAAGAATGCTGTTCCCATGTGTTAGATAGGGTGAGGTGACTAAAGATGTTTCACGTTCACTGCCTTCTGGATGGATTTATTTCAGCAAAATGATGAGGGAAGGCCAATTGATTCTCTCCTCTTACATCCTGTAATTAATTATTCTGAGCAGCTTCTCTATTACCTGTCCTCTCTTTCCTTTCTTTTTCTATGATTATTCCTACTGTGTGCCCCTGTGCAAAGCTACATTAGATACAGCTGTGAAGTTTCAGGTCGTCCACAGGACTTCGGAGCCATTGTACTAAAACAGGCCAATAAATCTTGTTAAATTTCTCAAACCAACCCCATAAGCTATGAGCAGCAGCTAGACCTTAGTGCAGTAGGCTATAAATTCAGAAGGTCTTGCTCATGGTTGTTCCCTCCTTTTCTGTCAAAAACTCAAGGCTGAAAGGTGTTAAAGATGGAATTTCCATTAGTGGTCAGTGCAGGACTTACTCTGCTCCTCTGAAAGAGTAGATATTGGCAAAACTCCCACCGATTTAAGAAAACGGTACTGGGCTGGACCTACCAAATTTCCATAATGTCTGTTCTTCACAAATCATTTAAATCAGTATAGCTTTTTAAAATATATATGTGTATTTTCCCTATTTGTGTAATTATCTTAGTCCTTTACTTTACCTACTTCCATACAAACCTGAGAAAAGCTGAACTGTCCTTAGCTGCCAGTGGAAACTCAGTTTCCCTTAGAGAGAGAGGTAATAGTTGGTTGTGAGCAGTCTGGAATTGCAAAACACTCATAGTTGAGGAAAATCCTTTTGGTGTCAATATGTTTAAGTATAATTTGGTTGTATTATCACATGTTCTATAATTTTATGTATTGTAATGAGTTTTTTTCAAATACAGCTTGTTTTTTTGGTAGCTCTGACTTGATTGCCTTAGAGCTTTCTCACGGTTGTTTTGGATGATGTAACCCACTTGGAGAAACTCTGACTGAGGCCATTACTTTATGAATATATTACCCCAATTAGGCAGTTTAATGTGATGCTTTCAGCTTCAAGGGAGACCAGATTACAGACCATCTGGCAAGGCAGAACGTGCATATGATGTGGGTGGCTAATACCGTAAGAACCTAAGTGCTCACCCTGTGGTTCAGTAGCAGCCTTTGTTAGAGGGATGACTGGAGGGGTATGATTTGGTGGCCAGGGACTCAGAAGTTCCTTTTGTGCGGGATCCTTCTTACTGTAGTTTGGGAGAGCCCAATGATTTTATAGCGTATGCTTAAAATTGTTATTGCATATCTGTACTTGTCTGTTCATCTGCTTCAGCTAATTTACTAACATTTACTAATGTTGCTAAATAACACGGGAACTCATGGCAATGGCAGAAATAACTCAAACCTATTACTCCACTTTGTTTCATATATCTACAGGCAAAGCCGTAACTTTGAAATTTTTCCAGTTCTTGAGGCTTTTCAACATCAAGTGTTAAGTGGCTGAGATGCCAACATTTCTGCTCTTGGAGCTTGGATTTGCAAACACTTTTAAGCTGATAACAATCGCTGAAAGAATTCGTCCTGCTCTGTTGCTACCTCTGGCCTTTTGTTCTGTCTCTGCAATGTTTTCACCTGTACTGGTGTGAACATTTGCATGGCCAGACAGTGAATCAGATCAGGGAGCTGATTCAAGTTCAAACTAATCCAGTATGGGGGGGGGGGAAAAAAAAAAGAAGTTATTTGTTCTCCTTTCCACACCCCTATTTATGCAAGCAAGAGAGAGAAAGTGACCTGGGGATATGAATGAACAATCGGAAGAGACAAGGGACAGCTGCTTTTCATGGTAGCACTGGCTAAAGGTATTTTGAAATGACACCCTTGAACTGTTCCCTGCCCTGCTCAGGCTTGCCAGGAAGCAGTTTTGACTCTTGAAACACTGATTTCCAGGTGCACTTCTCGGGTAGTGGTGGCAGCAGCTGAAGTCGCAGTGGTTGCTTGCCCTGGTTCCTGCCCTCACATTGCATCTGCGCGGAAGCACTCTGCTTCCTGAGGTGTGTGGGTTGTCATTCCCCACCTTCTTGTTAAAGATGGAACTGCTCAGGTTTTCTGATCCAGATGATTGCATGGAAAGTGTGTAGATGAGCAGAGCTGTGGAGGTAAACGTGGGCAAGAGAGGGAAGCTTCTAATTCTGGTTTGACATGAATAGTCTGAGGGATTCCTGGGCTGGGAAAACTACTGCCTTCCCTTCAGCACCCTACGTATTTCGCAAATAACTTACCCTTTTGCTTCTTGTGTTCAGGCTCAGGAATAACCAGGCAAGTGGTTGTTTTCTTCATTGCGTTGATCTGGTTCACCTGTAAAACACATACTCTGCTGTTGGTTATGTTTAGTGGTAAAGGTAACAGAAAGCAAGTGGCAGTTTTTAAAAGATAAGGATGGCAAGGAGTAGTTGCTCCTAGCCCAATAGTATTTCAGACCACAACAGCACTTCCTTTTCGTCACTCTATACTTTTCATTCAACATGATGATTTTTCTCCCCGCCTTCCACCCCCCGCACTTTTCTTCACAAGAGAGTTGGATGTCTACCATCTCTGCTTCTGCAGCTCCTCCCTGCTTAGTTTCAATTGTCTGCTTTGAAAGCATGAATGCACCTTGCCAGAGACCACTTTCTACCACCCTTTCATCCACAAATAAAAAGACACCTGAGTCAGAGTGATACTAAAACATCAGGAAGCACAGAGGTAGGGGGATTTGTGTCTGCTTAGCTTGAGATTAGAATTCATTGGAGGTCCCTGTTTCCTCTCTTGGTTTCCTTCCTTCATAATATTTCAAAGCCTATTTACCTACACTGTTTGACACTTAAAATATAGAATTACAACTACAGGTATGCTAATTTTTGTTGTAATCTTAAAGGCTTTCCAGCTTATGCCTGTGCAACTGATTTACTTAACATGGGGATTTTGGGGGATAGACTGACCCTTCTCTGCTCTAGCCTCAGACTCTAGTACATCTGCATCTCTCAAAGTCTGCCAAACTTTATTTTCACACAAGGAAAAAAATCTGAAAATCCCAGCAGGAATCTGCAGCTACCATTAGCTTGAGGGAGTCTAATGGTGTATCATGTTCATAAGTGTTGTACTGTTTGTTCCCGTGGCCCATCACCATCTTCTAAGTGAGCAGTGACACACAAGCATTTGTGAAACAATTGTGAAGTCTCTTCACTGTCAGCAAACATACGGTGGAAAACCAAATGTGGCGTGTTTAATCTTGAATCTTATCTTTAGGTATCTTCTCTGCCTCCTGGCTATAGGAAGGGGTTAGAATAATCTGGTGCATGGCTGGCTACAGGGGGGGCTCAAGAAATGGAGAATCTGGATTAAAGATGATTTTAGCTGCAGACTTTTATTTAAAGGTCGTGCTTGCATGTTTTTCTTACATCTTGGTTGTGAGAGCCATAGCAGCAGAACATTACCTTCTTACTGGATAATGGAGAGCAAATTGCTCAGTTTCTACTGCATTTGACTCTTGAGATATATAAGCATATGCTACCCAATATCTAGAGGAAACTAATGTGCCATAAGGATAACATGTTCAATATTTCTTCCTAAAAATCTCTGAGTAAATATTTCTTGGAAATCTGCTTATGCTTGCACAGTATAGCTGGAAAATATTCTTATTTTATCTCGTTACTCAAATACAAGCACAGACCTATTTTATGACAAAGTGAAGGAGGTGTCTGGAAGAGAGGAGATATTTTTTTTGTATGCAAGTTCTATGGCAGGAAACAAACTGTTGAGAGCTCAGTTCAGAGCATATTCTCAATAACCTAATTTTCCTTCATGTCTCTCTTTAGAACCCATACTCAATCTTATTATGTGGTAGAATGTGATTTTCTTTTGAGTATCCAGCAATGTTTTAGATCATTTTTAAGATGCCGTATATGTCATCTTGTTGGGCTGCATGGCCTTACTGAAACTGCCGTCTCTGTAACATGCCATTCTGTATTTTTATCTACCTACGGAACAAATATATCAACGTGAAATGATACAATATTTGTTTGTGAGTTCTTCCTCAAATTTTGGGGTACAAATTGCTTTTCTTGTTTTGAGATTGAGTTTTTGATGAGTATTTTAAAAAGCAAAGAAAAACGGAATAAGAAAAAACATGCTTTCAGAAATGGTATGTAAACAGTAAAGTGCATTCCTGAAGCCAGTCTAGTAACACTTGGTTATTCTCCCTGAAACGGGTGCTGGTGAATTTCCTGCTTTGCTGTTCATTAGGACTCGTGTCTCGGTTGCCTTCAATACTTGTTATGCCAGTTGAAGTACAATAAAGTAATATTTGCATTCCTTTTTCTAAGTGTATTTTTTGTGTGATTGCAGACAAAGTACTGGAGTTTTGAAAGCCGGTTTGTTTATCAAGAAACGTGGGATATACCTGTAGAATAAACATATCCATAGTGATTGCATAATGTTGTTCCAAAAGTTGCTTTCGCCACCCCACAACTAAGCTACCTCACATTACCCTGGGATGGTTGATATCAGACACCATTTTTCTTCTGATGATGATAGATGTCAAAGGGTTGTTGATTTTGTTTGCACTATCTTGAGACATTTTTGAGTGAGATCCCATTGAAATCTTGATTGTCCCTCTCTGTGGCTGGCCCGAGTTTGGCTTGTCTGCAGCCCTTGTCCAGCCCTCAGCATGCAGTGCGCTGCTTTCCAGGTATCCCCTTGTCGAGGTTTAAGGTCAGGGCTGTCTGCTAGACGTATAACAGATGCTCTCTGCTAACTCCTTTCCCATCCCAAAGGGGAAGAGAAAAGCAGTAAGGGAGAGACTTACAGATTAGGGAAAAAAACCAACAAAACAACAACAAAACCTTTCATGAGAATAATAATAAAATGGAATGCATACAAATATATACAAAACCAGTATCGAACTCGACACCCCTCCACCTTACTCCCGATGGCAATTACATCACCTTCACCACTGATGCTGTGGAGCAGGCACTGGGGAAGTCCCACGCTGGACTCAGCAACAGATGGAAAACAGATTCAGGAGCTGGATTCTGGAACGCATGAATTGGGATTGAAGGCAGAACGGACAGAGTCCTCCTCGGCTGCCAGCCATTGAAGAAGAGAACCTGACCCTTGTGATCTCTCAGTTTTATACTGAATATGATGTATATGGGGTGGGATACCTCAGTGGTCAGTTTAGGGTCACCTGTCCTGTCCACTCCTTCCTGCAGGTGCAGCCTTTAATTACTGCACCGCCACAGTGGTACACAAGGTTTAGCAGTGACCTTGGTCTGCACACCAATCATTGGTACTAACTCTAAACATTGAGCACTATCACTGCTTGAAGCAGACACTGTCTGTGAAAATATGCTGCTAACTTCAGAAAGTGCAGTTAGAGACTGAACTGAAAATCAAAATCATTGAACAGAATCAGTTCTAACTCAAACCAGGATTCTCCTCCTCCTCAAACCACCTCTGTGGAGTAGAATGTAATCCTACTACAGCAAAGGTATAAGGGGGGTGCAAAAACCAGTCTGGGTTTAGCATGCACACTTTTTTCAGCCACTAGTGTTCAGGAGAAGCACCAGTGATGAGTAATCCTGAATGTAGTCAGCTGTTAGGTTTGGGGGGTTTGAGACCTGGGTTACTCTCCTGAAGGTGAGGTTCTGTTTGGTTGAAGGTAGTAGCCCTGCAATTATTAAGCAAGATAACCAGAGATGTCAGGTGTAATGGAGTTTATCTTTTCATCACATACTATTTCAGGCAGCGAAATTGCCGCCCTGACATCAAGTATCAAGCTGAGTTGTGACACGGTGCAGCCCAGAGCACAGCCGGCTCTGTGTGGCATGCTTTGCCTCAGTCAGAACTAGCCTCTTTCCAGGGCTCAGCCACTGCAGTTCTGCCATCTCTTGTCTTGTCTTGCCGTGCAGCCCAGGTTTCCATGTCTGGAAACTTTTCTGTAAGTTATTACGTGAGGGAGAAGGTGCATGGTATTGATGAGTGTAACAGATGACTAGATACGTAAGGAGGGTTGCTGCTGTCAAAAAAGAGGCCTAGTCCTTTCCCCACCTTTCCCCAGAGTTCTTCCTCTTAGTACTGGCTTAGTGGACCTTTGGTAACGTGGCACAAGTCGCCTAACCTGCCAGATCACAAAGTATCTACTTTCATGTTATCTTTTGGAGCCAGTAAGTGCTTGTGTACATTTAGTACATGGAATAGGCTTTGTGCTGGGTTGAGTGAGCATCAGAGACCGTGTAAAGGAGAATGTGTGAATGTGTAACGTTGGGGAGTGTGGGCTGAGGTGGAAACCATCACTGCTAAGAAGGAGGACTATAACAGCAGCTCCAGCTGTGGCACCTCTCCCCTGTTCAACTCACTACAGATCTTAGGTCACTGGTCCTTGTTTCTAGCTAGGTTAACTAGTTTCCTGTGAAATAGCTTCCCTTCTGAGATGGTGAGGCTGCTACGTTTACAAATTCGAATAGTATGGGCAAGTGTTTAAACAGAAGAGAGTTCTCTCTTCAAGATGAAGAGTGTAATGTCACGACTCTGTCTCCTCTTGCTATGTATATGTCCTTCTCAAGTGGCAGTTTAGCATCTCCAGCATTTTTTTCAGTGGGGCCCCTTGAGAGTACTTGTTCTAACTGTGTAGCCTAAATGCAACATGTCTGACTGAAGACAGCTGACGAGTGGGTCATTCTAGAGCAAATCAATGCTATTATTTTGTTTGGCAAGCGGAGATGTTGAAAAACTATTGCTTCCACATATTGTTAATCCTGTAGTAAAGTGTCCAGTTCTCTCATGCCTAGCAGTAGGGCGTCAGAAAGCTGTTCCCTTCCCTGTGGGATTTTAATTTCAGGTATTTTAGGGAAATGCAATCTACTGCTGATAAGGTAATAGTTTCCTTCTGTTCAAGTAGACTGTAAAAATTTGGCAGACCTTCTTAATGGCAAACAGGAACTCAACATATGACAATATCTCATTTTTTAAAAATGGCATGGCTGGCTATTGCCTTTATCCTGTGTATAATATATATCTTCTGTATAATTACACAGGGCATGCATAAGCAGCAATGTTCTAGCGAGTTCTAGCCAAAGGAGTAAACAAAACTTTCAAGGCATAAAGTCACTCCTGGCATTTTGGTTTTGAATTATTGTAATTGGGCCAAATTCCTTGCAGAGTTTAATTGCATCAAACCTGGCTGGCAGTGAGCCAGCAAGAGTGCATTTCGTGAACAGCCATATGATTAAAGCCAGCGCAGCTTCCTCTTCTGCGGCACAGGGCTGTGATAATTTCAGTGCACAGGAACGTCCTTGGGTGACTCGTGCCATCCTGCCGCCTGTGCGGTTCCTCTGCGCGAGACCACAAGTGCTTTCTGTCTCAGAGTTTCCCTCCAGCGTGGGTAGTCACTCAGATCTCTAAAAATAGGAGGGAGAAAAAATGGCTTGCTTAAAATTTGTTATAAATCTGTTAACTACACACTTGCAGTAATTTGTTTAAGGTTAAAATAATTGGTTTTAAACCAAGATCTCTTAACAGAATTGAGTAACTTTAATCTGCAAGTGGCTTTGCCAAATGATGCTGAAATTAAGTAAAATTAGGAATAGGTAACCTGAATATCAGGCACAACACTACCCTCCTCATTCTGTTACTATGGATCATTATTTTGCATTGTGAATGAACAGAGGAAATTGATACATAAAAATCTTTTTAAAATCTAAGCAGTGCTTTTGATAGAGCCTGATGTACGACTTTTAGTTGCCTAAAGATCTATTTTAAAGAGATTCTTTCAGTTCATACCTAAGTCTACACCATGGAAAATGATGGCAGTATATCTTCTTCATTTTCTCTACCAGAAAGAGCTGAACTCTTAAATTTAACTATCTCGTGATTCAGAAAGCGTGGGAGAGGTCGTGCCCAGGCAGATGGTCTGTTCATTCTCTACTGCTGATAATTTAAGTTCAGTTAGCATTTTCTAGAACTGATACAACCCTACAGCTCTGCCTAGTGTTCATAGCCAGCGCTTACTCCTCACCTGACCAGCAGAAGTAACATTTCCCCATCTGTCTAGCAGCAATTGTAGGATTGGTATCTGCTGCAAATAAGGTTTTAAGGCATCTTGTTGCGATCACCCGTGGAAGCATTTATCTGGTCTAAAAAAGGAATGAGAACTTCCAAGATTGTTTTACATTAACTGTTGAATATAAAGGGTAGGAAAATGCTTGGTTGTTACTTGTGGTTTAAATCTCACTCTTTGGTTTAAGCACGAAGGGCCTCACAACTCATTTCGTAATGTTCAGCAAGCTGTTCCCTCAATGGCGTGCGTGCAACTATCTCAACAATATTCTCGTGTATACAAGTCTGGCCTTAACAGCAGGTGCTTAAAACATTCTTGTCCAAGGAAAAAAAAAAAATCCTTATCTTTGTGAGGCTTTACTCTGAGAAGTATAAATATTTGGTTTTGAAAGAACTATGCTTTTTAAAAGATTTTATTGGCTCTTGGAAGGTGCATGCGCTCAGAATGAACACACTTTTCAAAATGTGGCACTACAGTGCCAGAAATATTATCCATAATTCTGTCTTGTGGGTTGTTTTTTTCTCTGTGGGGTAAGCCTACTGATTAAAATTGCGACAACTGAAAAATTAGAGATGAACAAGCATATGGTGCTGCTACACAGGCACATGTTTCTTTCATGTATATATGTATATGTATTTATATATATACAGCTTGCCAAACAAGTAATATGCTGGGGGGGCGGGGGGAGGGGGTGTCCACTTCATTGTGTTGAATAAGACCTAGAGTGAAAAATACTCTAGAACCTTCTCTGCTTGGTAAAAGGTGAGTAACAATTCCATGATAGTCATTCCAGTATTGCTTTGCCTTTTTCAGGGTTACATATTTTCCCAACTGAGCGTTCGTTCTGGAATAAAATACACGTAGATAGAATTGGTTGAGAATAATTTGACTGTTCGATGTACCCACACAGGCAGATACCCAAACCTCACTATGCTGTAGTTACTGTACAATTTAAAATGCACGGTCACCTTTAATTTGTTTATGGCTATCAGTATAAAAGATGTTAGTTCATATAATCATAGTATTGTTTCTCACACGCAGCTTGAGAGGCAAAAAGAAAATGTTTGATTGTATTTGTCAGCAATACAAAATAATCTGCTGTTGATCAGCTTTGTCCTTCTCTTGCAGTCACAAGGACAGGGCATCTGTAGGCCATGGTTTAGAACTCTGCAGGCTACATTTGGTCTTTGGGCTGCATGTTGAGCAATCCTCACTTAAAACCTACAAAGCAATTACCTACAACATGCTCGAAGATGAGACCTTCCAATCTTGTAAGATTATTTGGTGGCTGCTGGTTGCACTCTTAAAACACAATCACATCATTACATTCTTCTAAAAAACCAACATAACTGCATTTATCCTATTTGATCATTGACCCATGAGAATCCTGCTTCATGCTCTTCATCCTGCTTCACAAAAAAGGAGAGCTCTGGAAACCAGCACTTCTTATCTTGTGTAAATAACGGTGAATGTGGAGGTGTGTTAAAGCACAACAGCAATAAGTGGCCACAGATAGGGACATGTGTTGACCATTTAGGAGAGAAAAGGTATTGATTTGCTTCTTTGTGTGCCTGGTATCTTTGTGAAGAGAGCAGGTGGCTATAAACAGGGATATACGTGTGTGTCTGTAGCTATAGTTAGTTTTTTGGAGAGAGTGTTCCTGTTGGGGTTATTGGAAAACCAGCTGTGTATAAAGCTTCTCTGCTTTAGCCTTTTATGCGCCACACTTGAGTTTACATGATTGATACTCTCTATGTGTCCATTGTGTACATCTAAGAAATACCTTTCCCAAGTAGAACTACAAAAGCTTGTCACGTTTGTAAATGGTGGAGGAGAGTGTGTATATGCGTATTTGTGGTTTGAAAAAAACCAAACAACAACAAAAGCAACCATCAGTAGTTCCACAGACATTGTCAGTTTAGGATTTGCTTCTTTTTAATTGCACATCTTCTGGTTTATATGATATTAACATCAAAAAAGACTTCAGAAAATCATTAGTTGGTCAGTGTGGGAAAATGTTATTAACCAGAACCTGCTCTTATCAGCTTTTGCTGTTACAAAATATGTTTTCATATATGGAGTTGAAAGAGTGCCTTCTTCCCTAAAGTGCACTTCAGCTACAGCTCAGAGCAACCGGATTGGTTCTGCTGCAGTTCGTTCTTTCTCCCACGTCTTCGTGTTCCCATGAATGCCCCATGTTCCCACTTTTTTCGTCCCTACGTTGGTCCTCACAGTAAAGCAATTCAGAGGACTAAAGTGGCTGAAATCTTAACCCAGAGAATAAACTTCCCTCCTCCTTTTTGCAGAAAAATTCTGAAGTAATTTGAATACTTTGCACTTAAAATACTTGGGTACTGAATGCTACTTTTAATCCCTGTAAATCTATGTAGATTTGTGGTACATTAACTTACAAAGAAAATGCAGTGTGGTGCATGTTTGCGTTTAGATTTCAAACTTTTCATGGCTGTGTCTTATGAGAAATTTTTTGCACTTAGTACAGCTTTGAAGGAAGACAATTCATTGTACAACTTTGAAAAGCGCTGAGCTAAATCAGGAAATATTAATGATAAGATTGAATGTTCAGCCTTAACTCTTCCTCTTTGCATGTTTACATTAAAAAAAGAAGTCTTAAAACATACAGATAGATTGATCTAATGACGTATTTTCTTAATATATACCCATACATTATGTTTGATCCTCTTGTCTATGTATTCTTTCTAAGTCTATCTTCTGGGTGGTGGCTGGAGTTACAACAGTTGACCTGAAGCCCTTTGTGAATTAAGGACCTGTTCCAGCCTTCTCATTTAAATTACCTGCATAGTCAGTTGAAAGAAGTAGACAGCTCAAAAAGGCAGTTTGGTGCTGTATATCTTGGCCACCTGTCTTTGGTGAAATGCCCTCTGAGGGCAGCCCTCTTTGTCCATTGACTGCAAAACGAAGTTGTATCTTGGATTGGATGCCTAGCAGGGATAGGGCTAGAGTTAGATGAGATGATCTGGAGTGTTAATGATCTGCTAGTTCAGTTACAGGGTGCAAGATAAAATTGGTTTTGTAGAGGGTAAGGAGAGAGATAACTACTATAAAACATTAATAACATACAACTGTAAAAATTAATGGAAGGGGAGGGTGTTTGAAAAAATGTAATAGCTAAGATTAATTCTCATTTTTGTTCAGAAATGCGTTGAGTTTTAAGATGCCATTAAAAGACTTTATTGATCCAATTATTTCCAAACGCTGATGAAAAAAATAGGTTGTTTTGGGGTTGGAGTTTTTTTTGTTTGTTTTAGGATGTTATTAATTCAAGGTTGAAGATGTGGGAATGATCTACATAAAC